>CM067382.1:20260622-20292406 GCA_034510155.1 Eucriotettix oculatus
TTTCTTTCGCCATACAAACGGAGCCTCTTGTATTCGTACCGTAGTTTTCACTTCCAGTTTCCCTATTCGATTTAATCAAATCCGCTAGTGATGAAATGATCATTTTTAAAGTAACTAATAGAATATTTTATTACATTAAACATGTACGGCTTTTTTCTCACGGTTAAAGATTATTAAACCTTAATTGCTTGAAAGATTATTCGATTACATGTTAAATTAATAAGTTTCGTTTTGGGAAAATGTACAGGACTAAACTGTTAAATGCAGAGCTCTAATGCATACTACTGAGTATTCACGGCGTCGTTGACCTGTTCAATGTGTAATTTTCATTAATAGGGAATTAACCTGTTTTTTAAACTAAACAAAATAGTTCTGCTTGATCAATTATTTGTGTAAATGTTGGGAATATTTTCAAGTATTTGACCTAACTTTTAGACAACGTTACAGGTTTCAAGGTGACTCTTGCCCCATTTTTACAGCTTCACAGATGTAAACAATATATTTTCAAAATAATTTGACTCTTCCTCTAGCAATGCAAACTTTAAATTTAGTGCAAGACTATTTTGCAATACTGGACGTTTTCGTTTAAGATTCATTACGTATCAACCAACATGTGAAATTTATTCATTACATAAATTGGTCTTGGGTTCAATTCTCACGAAAGTAATACACATTAAGCACGCAATTCAATCAACTTTACTTTGGGTACATCTTGTTGCTCCAATGTTTATTTTTTCCGGAAAGGTTTCTTAACGTGTATTTATAATTGTCGTTTCTAGCTATTAATGAACCTATCAAGAAGGTTGTGAAGTAATTTAGTTCAAAAGTTTATAATTTCCCTACGTATAATGAATTACGTGATAACTTTTCACTGCTGCAAGATTAGTATGTAGAAGTATATTTATGTAGTTTTTAAATTAGTAGTCCCTGGTTGGTATTTTGTGCATTGATAAATTGTAAGTGGAATTACGTAGTATCAAAGGTTTGTGGGAGTAATAGTTTTTCTTTAAACAACTAAACAGATTATGGTTCCTGGAAAATGTCATTTAATTAGTAGAGGCTCGTCTCCCACTAAATCGAAATTATCTTAGAATTATTCTAATTTGTGGGTTAGGCGTACACGTTGGCAGCAATGATGTGGCATCACGATTCTCGCTAATTAGCTCCTTCACCTATAAATTTTTATCTTCTTGAAGTGATAAACCAAAGCTCTTGGTGAAATAAATGTTGGAATACTTTTTATACGTATGGTCTTCTGCAATTTTTATTGCGTTTAATTAATTTTATAAATAGCTTATTTATTCATAAGGGATATTGTAATCAATAAGATGGTGTACACGCTATTAATAAATATAGCAATTCTTTTCTTCTGATTACTAATGACAATTTTGCTTGTTGCCTTTGTTCGTTTGGCTTGCACCTGAGCTCTTGTGAATAGTTAATGGTGATTGACCGCAACAGTTTTAATGTTTGTAACTACTCGCAAGTGATGGGATACCTAATGATAGTTTGTGAACTGATTTCAGATACCTTCGGGTTTTAACTGAGAATGTAATTGAGAAAATGTCAATCTGGCTGCTTTCGTGGAAGGACATGTGGATACAAATGGAATTCAGACATTTACAGGTCAGACTCGATCAAATTTGGATTTCCTGCTTTATACTTTTTACTTGGGTCTGTTAAATGTTTTTACTTTGTTTCAGTCCGTCACGAAGTCGTCAAACCTCAATATCAACTAGTCTCGCGCCACCAGCAATTTCGGTCAAGTGTGGAAGCACGAGTCAACTCCACGTCTAGCTGACAATTTCATTCGGACTCTTAAGATACTTCATTTTATTCTGGAAGACTGTCATCCACACTTCCTCCTCTGGATGTCATTTGAGTTTCGCAACACACACAGGTAACGAAAAGTGTCCTGTTTCAGGTTCCATAACTGGAAAACCCAGGCCTCTTAAACGTATTTTGAAAATGTTGAAATGTCAAATTTAATCCTCCCTACCTTTTACTTTGTTTGTTTTTTCTTGTTCCACTATAAATCTTCCTTCATTGTTCTCTTCAGTCGTCCTTCTGAAATTTGGTTTGCATTACAGCTATGGCAAAAAATGAATTATTCAATAACTATTTTATTCATGAGGTATTACAGAAAGATAAAAGGATCAGTTTCCGATTGGTCCAACAGATTTTTCTATTTTCATATAATCTTGTCTTATCATTGTCAGATTGACTAAATAAATCTAAATAAACTGACGTATTTTTGTTTCAGTAAATTTAAATTCTATTAGACTCGGTTATTGCTTAACAGTAATTGGTATACACTTACTGCAAATGTTTTTGTGATATTGTTTCGAGTAAAATTTGATCCAACTCGTGAAGCACTTTTACAAAAATAAAGACTTTGTGACATTTTTTTTCTGCAGGATTCTATTTACTAGCGACAATCCATATTCAAAGGCGTAGGGAAATACTTAAAACTATTCAGAACTGTCCAAATAATTTTAATCCACTTGGCAGTTGTAGTATCATGAATATTAACGATACTTGTTATTTTTTGCCTTCTACCTAACGTCCCTTTTTTATATTGAGCCGTGCCAAATTCTGAATAACTTGTAAAAATACCACACCTCGTTCGTGTTGCTTCGATATTGTTAGTTACTTAATTACCTTAGTAGACGGCGAAGTCCGTTCTACATACAAGACGTGCTCTAACAGTGGTCAACAACCACTGCAAGGCTTCAGAAAGTCCATTTTATTTTTCTGGCTAGTATTTTTTCAGATGAAATTTCTTATGGTTTGAAATACTAAAAAAATTTCTTCAGTTATTGTCTATTTTAGACGTCGTGTAAATTTCCCCAGTTGTTGCTAGTTGACGTACTGTACTTCAATAGATTTATATTTTTAATCATCTGACTGAATGAATGAAATGATTACGTACGAACGGATAATATTCGTGGGTATTTTTTCGTTTTTTAAATGCTTTTTTCTGTATTTAAATTCCTTGCGTTTCCTCGCGCTCATAACACATGTAAATATCATTTCCAAAGATCGTAGTGATAATTTTCTGAAAACGAAATTTGCCAAGGCTTTGGTATAAAATGTATTTTGCATGTTTTTGCTGTGGTATTGTCCTGCCAACCTATCTTGCGCAAGCCTTTTCATTTCCTTATAACTAGCACAATCATCCATAATCTGCTCTTGTGCCGCGCTCTTGTGTTCTTACCACCACACTTGCCTTTAATGCTAATTTTAGAAGACTAGTGTCTTAGTCAACATTCTCCGTATTGTTCGCTTTCCCCTATTCTGCGTTGAACTTTGAACTTTTTGAACCCTTTAAACTTTGGGTTTTGAACTTTTTGAACCCTTTAAACTTTGGGTTTTGAACTTTTTGAACCCTTTGAACTTTTGGGTTTTGAACTTTTGAACCCTTTGAACTTTTGGGTTTTGAACTTTTGAACCCTTTGAACTTTTGGGTTTTGAACTTTTGAACCCTTTGAACTTTTGGGTTTTGAACTTTTGAACCTTTTGAACTTTTGAACCTTTTGAATTTTTGAACCTTTTGAATTTTTGAACCCTTTGAACTTTTGAACCCTTTGAATTTTTGAACCTTTTGAACTTTTGAACCCTTTGAACTTTTGAACTTTTGAACCCTTTGAACTTTTGAACCCTTTGAACTTTTTGAACTTTTGAACCCTTTGAACTTTGAAACCCTTTGAACTTTTGAAACCTTTGAACTTTTGAAAACCTTTGAACTTTTGAAACCTTTGAACTTTTGAAACCTTTGAATTTTGAAACCTTTGAACTTTTGAAACCTTTGAACTTTTGAAACCTTTGAACTTTTGAAAACTTTGAACTTTTGAAACCTTTGAACTTTTGAAACCTTTGAACTTTTGAAACCTTTGAACTTTTGAAAACCTTTGAACTTTTGAAACCTTTGAACTTTTGAAACCTTTGAACTTTTGAAACCTTTGAACTTTTGAAACCTTTGAACTTTTGAAACCTTTGAACTTTTGAAACCTTTGAACTTTTGAAACCTTTGAACTTTTGAAACCTTTGAACTTTTGAAACCTTTGAACTTTTGAAACCTTTGAACTTTTGAAACCTTTGAACTTTTGAAACCTTTGAACTTTTGAAACCTTTGAACTTTTGAAACTTTGAACTTTTGAAACCTTTGAACTTTTGAAACCTTTGAACTTTTTGAAACCTTTGAACTTTTGAAACCTTTGAACTTTTGAAACCTTTGAACATTTTGAAACCTTTGAACTTTTGAAACCTTTGAACTTTTGAAACCTTTGAACTTTTTGAAACCTTTGAACTTTTGAAACCTTTGAACTTTTGAAACCTTTGAACTTTTGAAACCTTTGAACTTTTGAAACCTTTGAACTTTTGAAACCTTTGAACTTTTGAAACCTTTGAACTTTTTGAAACCTTTGAACTTTGAAACTTTGAACTTTTGAAACCTTTGAACTTTTGAAACCTTTGAACTTTTGAAACCTTTTGAACTTTTGAAACCTTTGAACTTTTGAAACCTTTGAACTTTGAAACCTTTGAACTTTTGAAACCTTTTGAACTTTTGAAACCTTTGAACTTTTGAAACCTTTGAACTTTTGAAACCTTTGAACTTTTGAAACCTTTTGAACTTTTGAAACCTTTGAACTTTTGAAACCTTTGAACTTTTGAAAACCTTTGAACTTTTGAAACCTTTGAACTTTTGAAACCTTTGAACTTTTGAAACCTTTGAACTTTTGAAACCTTTGAACTTTTGAAACCTTTGAACATTTTGAAACCTTTGAACTTTGAAACCTTTGAACTTTTGAAACCTTGAACTTTTGAAACCTTTGAACTTTTGAACGAAACCTTGAACTTTTGAAACCTGAACTTTTGAAGAAACCTTTGAACTTTTGAAACCTTTGAACTTTTGAAACCTTTGAACTTTTGAAACTTTTGAACTTTGAAACCTTTGAACTTTTGAAACCTTTGAACTTTTGAAACCTTTGAACTTTTGAAACCTTTGAACTTTTTGAAACCTTTGAACTTTTGAAACCTTTGAACTTTTGAAACCTTTGAACTTTTGAAACCTTTGAACTTTTTGAAACTATTGAAACTTGATTTGAAACCTTTGAACTTTTGAAACTATTTGAACTTTTGAAACCTTTGAACTTTTGAAACCTTTGAACTTTTGAAACCTTTGAACTTTTGAAAACCTTTGAACTTTTGAAACCTTTGAACTTTTGAAACCTTTGAACTTTTGAAACCTTTGAACTTTTGAAACCTTTGAACTTTTGAAACCTTTGAACTTATTGAAACCTTTGAACTTTTGAAACCTTTGAACTTTTGAAACCTTTGAACTTTTGAAACCTTTGAACTTTTGAAAAACCTTTGAACTTTTGAAACCTTTGAACTTTTGAAACTTTGAACTTTTGAAACCTTTGAACTTTTGAAACCTTTGAACTTTTGAAACCTTTGAACTTTTGAAACCTTTGAACTTTTGAAACCTTTGAACTTTTGAAACCTTTGAACTTTTGAAACCTTTGAATCTTTTGAAACCTTTGAACTTTTGAAACCTTTGAACTTTTGAAACCTTGAACTTTTGAAACCTTTGAACTTTTGAAACCTTTGAACTTTTGAAACCTTTGAACTTTTGAAACCTTTGAACTTTTGAAACCTTTGAACTTTTGAAACCTTTGAACTTTTGAAACCTTTGAACTTTTGAAACTTTGAACTTTTGAAACCTTTTGAACTTTTGAAACCTTTGAACTTTTGAAACTTTGAACTTTTGAAACCTTTGAACTTTTGAAACCTTTGAACTTTTGAAACCTTTGAACTTTTGAAACCTTTGAACTTTTGAAACCTTTGAACTTTTGAAACTTTGAACTTTTGAAACCTTTGAATTTTGAAACTTTGAATTGAAACTTTGAACTTTTGAAACACTTTGAACTTTTGAAACCTTTGAACTTTTGAAACTTTGAACTTTTGAACTTGAACTTTTGAAACGTTAACCTTTGAACTTTTGAAACCTTTGAACTTTTGAAACCTTTGACTTTGAAACCTTTGAAACTTTGACTGTTAAACCTTGAACTTTTGAACACCTTTTGAACTTTTGAAACCTTTTGAACTTGTTGAAACCTTGAACTTTTGAAACCTTTGAACTTTTGAAACCTTTTGAACTTTTGAAACCTTTGAACTTTTGAAACCTTTGAACTTTTGAAACCTTTGAACTTTTGAATACCTTTGAACTTTTGAAACCTTTGAACTTTTGAAACTTTGAACTTTGAAACCTTTGAACTTTTGAAAACCTTTGAACTTTTGAAACCTTTGAACTTTTGAAACCTTTGATACTTTTGAAACCTTTGAAACTTTTTGAAACCTTTGAACTTTTGAAACTTTGAACTTTTGAAACCTTTGAACTTTTGAAAACCTTTGAACTTTTGAAACCTTTGAACTTTTGAAACCTTTGAACTTTTGAAACCTTTGAACTTTTGAAACCTTTGAACTTTTGAAACCTTTGAACTTTTGAAACCTTTGAACTTTTGAAACCTTTGAACTTTTGAAACCTTTGAACTTTTGAAACCTTTGAACTTTTGAAACCTTTGAACTTTTGAAACACTTTGAACTTTTGAAACCTTTGAACTTTTGAAACCTTTGAACTTTTGAAACCTTTGAACTTTTGAAACCTTTGAACTTTTGAAACTTTGAACTTTTGAAACTTTTGAAACCTTTGAACTTTTGAAACCTTTGAACTTTTGAAACCTTTGAACTTTTGAAACCTTTGAACTTTTGAAACCTTTGAACTTTTGAAACCTTTGAACTTTTGAAAACCTTTGAACTTTTGAAACTTTTGAACTTTTGAAACCTTTGAACTTTTGAAACCTTTGAACTTTTGAAAACTTTGAACTTTTGAAACCTTTGAACTTTTGAAACCTTTGAACTTTTGAAACCTTTGAACTTTTGAAACCTTTGAACTTTTGAAACCTTTGAACTTTTGAAACCTTTGAACTTTTGAAACCTTTGAACTTTTGAAACTTTGAACTTTTGAAACCTTTGAACTTTTGAAACCTTTGAACTTTTGAAACCTTTGAACTTTTGAAACCTTTGAACTTTTGAAACCTTTGAACTTTTGAAACCTTTGAACTTTTGAAACCTTTGAACTTTTGAAACCTTTGAACTTTTGAAACCTTTGAACTTTTGAAACCTTTGAACTTTTGAAACCTTTGAACTTTTGAAACCTTTGAACTTTTGAAACCTTTGAACTTTTGAAACCTTTGAACTTTTGAAACCTTTGAACTTTTGAAACCTTTGAACTTTTGAAACCTTTGAACTTTTGAAACCTTTGAACTTTTGAAACCTTTGAACTTTTGAAACCTTTTGAACTTTTGAAACCTTTGAACTTTTGAAACCTTTGAACTTTTGAAACCTTTGAACTTTTGAAACCTTTGAACTTTTGAAACCTTTGAACTTTTGAAACCTTTGAACTTTTGAAACCTTTGAACTTTTGAAACCTTTGAACTTTTGAAACCTTTGAACTTTTGAAACCTTTGAACTTTTGAAACCTTTGAACTTTTGAAACCTTTGAACTTTTGAAACCTTTGAACTTTTGAAACCTTTGAACTTTTGAAACCTTTGAACTTTTGAAACCTTTGAACTTTTGAAACCTTTGAACTTTTGAAACCTTTGAACTTTTGAAAACCTTTGAACTTTTGAAACCTTTGAACTTTTGAAACCTTTGAACTTTTGAAACCTTTGAACTTTTGAAACCTTTGAACTTTTGAAACCTTTGAACTTTTGAAACCTTTGAACTTTTGAAACCTTTGAACTTTTGAAACCTTTGAACTTTTGAAACCTTTGAACTTTTGAAACCTTTGAACTTTTGAAACCTTTGAACTTTTGAAACCTTTGAACTTTTGAAACCTTTGAACTTTTGAAACCTTTGAACTTTTGAAACCTTTGAACTTTGAAACCTTTGAACTTTTGAAACCTTTGAACTTTTGAAACCTTTGAACTTTTGAAACCTTTGAACTTTTGAAACCTTTGAACTTTTGAAACCTTTGAACTTTTGAAACCTTTGAACTTTTGAAACCTTTGAACTTTTGAAACCTTTGAACTTTGAAACCTTTGAACTTTTGAAACCTTTGAACTTTTGAAACCTTTGAACTTTTGAAACCTTTGAACTTTTGAAACCTTTGAACTTTTGAAACCTTTGAACTTTTGAAACTTTTGAAACCTTTGAACTTTTGAAACCTTTGAACTTTTGAAACCTTTGAACTTTTGAAACCTTTGAACTTTTGAAACCTTTGAACTTTTGAAACCTTTGAACTTTTGAAACCTTTGAACTTTTGAAACCTTTGAACTTTTTGAAACCTTTGAACTTTTGAAACCTTGAACTTTTGAAACCTTTGAACTTTTTGAAACCTTTGAACTTTTGAAACCTTTGAACTTTTGAAACCTTTGAACTTTTGAAACCTTTGAACTTTTGAAACCTTTGAACTTTTGAAACCTTTGAACTTTTGAAACCTTTGAACTTTTGAAACCTTTGAACTTTTGAAACCTTTGAACTTTGAAACCTTTGAACTTTTGAAACCTTTGAACTTTTGAAACCTTTGAACTTTTGAAACCTTTGAACTTTTGAAACCTTTGAACTTTTGAAACCTTTGAACTTTTGAAACTTTTGAACTTTTGAAACCTTTTGAACTTTTTGAAACCTTTGAACTTTTGAAACCTTTTGAACTTTTGAAACCTTTGAACTTTTGAAACCTTTGAACTTTTGAAACCTTTGAACTTTTGATAACCTTTGAACTTTTGAAACCTTTGAACTTTTGAAACCTTTGAACATTTGAAACCTTTGAACTTTTGAAACCTTTGAACTTTTGAAACCTTTGAACTTTTGAAACCTTTGAACTTTTGAAACCTTTGAACTTTTTGAAACCTTTGAACTTTTGAAACCTTTGAACTTTTGAAACCTTTGAACTTTTGAAACCTTTGAACTTTTGAAACTTTGAACTTTTGAAACTTTGAACTTTTGAAACCTTTGAACTTTTGAAACCTTTGAACTTTTGAAACCTTTGACTTTTGAAACCTTTGAACTTTTGAAACCTTTTGAACTTTTGAACCTTTGATACTTTTGAAACCTTTGAACTTTTGAAACCTTTGAACTTTTGAAACCTTTGAACTTTTGAAACCTTTGAACTTTTTGAAACCTTTGAACTTTTGAAACCTTTGAACTTTTGAAACCTTTGAACTTTTGAAACCTTTGAACTTTTGAAACCTTTGAACTTTTGAAACCTTTGAACTTTTGAAACCTTTGAACTTTTGAAACCTTTGAACTTTTGAAACCTTTGAACTTTTGAACCTTTGAACTTTGAAACCTTTGAACTTTTGAAACCTTTGAACTTTTGAACCTTTGAACTTTTGAAACCTTGAACTTTGAAACCTTTGAACTTTTGAAACCTTTGAACTTTTGAAACCTTTGAACTTTTGAAACCTTTGAACTTTTGAAACCTTTGAACTTTTGAAACCTTTGAACTTTGTGAAACCTTTGAACTTTTGAAACCTTGAACTTTTGAACCTTTGAACTTTTGAACTTTGAACTTTTGAACCATTTGAAACTTTGAACTTTTGAAACTTTGAACTTTTGAAACCTTTGAACTTTTGAAACCTTTGAACTTTTGAATACCTTTGAACTTTTGAAGACCTTTGAACTTTTGAAACCTTTGAACTTTGAAACCTTTGAACTTTTGAAACCTTGAACTTTTGAAACCTTTGAACTTTTAAACTAGAATTTAGAACTTTGAACTTTTGAACCATGAATTGAAAGTTAATGTTGAAACCTTTAATGAACTGTGAACTAATAGAGAACTTGTTGTTTAAACCTCTAACATTTCCACAGTGCATCATTCTTGTATTCGTTGATTCACGATTTACGATTTAATAATTAGGTTAATTAGGTTAATCAATGAGTCAATTTTATCCATCAATTTCAATAAGGTTTGGCTGGTATCTTTTGGTGGACTGTCTGAAGCGACTTTAGCGTACGAACGGTTTCGTGAGTTAGATTCATCTAAATTTTGTTGGAGATTTATTGGACGACTGTAAGTGGTTTCATGCACTTGTATTATGTGTTTTCTTGGAATAGATTGTGAAAATGATTGTAACTTTTTGTAGTGAGGGCAACCTTTGTAATTCGCCGTGTGATTCCCTTTGCAGTTTGTGCAAGTTGCAGGTATGTTTAGAGGCTTAGTACAATTTGTTGTTAACATTTTCATTTAATGTATGTTAAATTAATAATGCTTTATTCAATTTAACGTAAGATCAACATTTTTATTTCAACAGAACACGTAGATACATCTTTGAACAGAAGACTAGACAAAACCACAGAACACATACATTCATAGGGAGTAATGCCACCTGAGCAAGAAAACAGATCTAAACTTAATTCTCTACAATCCCCCCCTTCGGAAGAATCATGAATTTGTGAATGATCATTCCGCAATTTGTATTGGATTCACAAGTTGGCTTTGCTTCCATCGAGGTCTTGATTCCCTTCGCGTCATGTAATCCAAATCTCTTCAAGTTTCTCAATATATTCCTCTTTTGATAGAGTAATACTACCACCTTCTGTTTCAGTGAATTTTACTCCCAACATTTGCGAAATTTTTCCCAAATACTTTGTCGAAGCTTTCTTCTAAAAGGGTCTTGACTTTCTCATCTTTTCGTTTTCTGAGATTGCCACTATATCGTCAACATAGACAGCTAATACGGCTCTCCCTTCTTTTGTTTTCATTTCATAGACACATGGATCAATCAGGTTGCGAACAAAACCCATTTTCTCCAGTTTCATATTAAAATGGTCGTTCCAACATCTTCCACTTTGTTTCAATCCATATATGGACCTTTGTAGTTTGCATAACAGATTTTCTTCACCTTTACGCACAAAGCCTTCTGGTTGCTCCATATACAATATTTCCTTCAGGTCACTATGAAGAAAAGCTGATTTGACATCAAATTGATCTACAAGCCATTTTTCTTCCACGGCGACAGCAATAAGTAACCTCAAAGTCTCGAAACTTGTTACCGGTGCGTAGATTTAGTCATAATCTATTCCCCTTTTCTGTGTAAACCCTTTAGCAACTAACCTTGCTTTGAACCGCTGAGTTTCACCTGCTGTTTTCCGTTTGAAAACCCATTTACATTTGATTATTGTGACGTCTGGCGGTGCTTCAACTAATGTCCAAGCTTTGTATCTCTCCAACGACTCGATCTCTTCATTCATGGCTTCCATCCAGTTCGCAGCGTCAACGGATTCTAGTGCTCCAATGAATGAAGTAGGCTCCTCAACTTCAATAGCTCTTGTCATATTTGTTTGGGCGTTGTCAATTGGATTCGTGATATTCTTACTTCTTAGTGTCATGCTGTTTCTCTGGTGCTCTATTTACCACCTTTGAAGTACTTCCGTTTGGCCTGCCTCTTTTCTTCGGTTGAGTCACGTATTGTTGTTGATTTTTCTCTAAATCATTCGAGTCAGAAAGGCTTTCCTGTTCAAATGCTTTAAAATATTCTTCGCTCTTACTTTTAGATTGAAAGCGGTCTTCAGGATCATTTTTTTTAACGTAGTCTCTTCTGCAACACTTTCTTTATCTTGGTAAACGTCGATGAAGTCTTTCTTCTTTGATTCCTCCTCATAAATTCTGAGTTTTAATTTCTATTTTTCTCCTTGAAAACGCAGTCCCGGGATTCCACGATTTGACGAGTTCCTGGAATCCAAACTCTGTATCCACGACCGTAATGTGCGTATCCCACCATCAAGCCTCGATTTGCTCTAGGAGACAGTTTTGACGACCGTTTTTCCTTTGGGATATGGATAAAGACTTTGCATCCGATAGCTCGGAGATGTCTTACACTAGGCTTTCTACCTACCCACAACTCGTACGGTGTCTTGACGGTATTGTGACTATTGGTTACTCGATTCCTTATGTATGCAGCTGTACATATTAACTCACCCCACGTTGCCTTAGGCAACTGGCCGTTACTAATTTCACATCTCACAAGATACATGAGTCTTGTTGGACCTCTCTGCAACGCCATTTTGTTGCGGTGTGTATACCATTATCCGTACGAATTCTTTTCAACTTATCAGTTTGCTTTTCCACTTGTATTTTCCATTCCTTGAAGGCTGATAAAACTTCATGTTTTGATTTGAGTAATTTGACAAACGTATCGACTGACGTCATCAATAATGCCGAGAATGTATTTGTTGCCACCAAAACTTTCGACATCAATTGGTCCCATTAAGTCTGCGTGTACGAGATTTAAAATCTCACCTTTATTTCTTGCATCGATTAGTGGATGTGTCGGAAACGATTGTTTAGTAGACTTTCCTGTAAGGCAGACGTCACACGTCGTTGGAGCAGTCACCTCACAATTCAAACCAATCGTAGATTCCATGCTTACCATTTTCAATATTTGATGCTGATTCACGTGCATGAATCTTCGATGCCACAAATTTAAGGATTCCAATTTCCCTTTCTCGGTCTTGATTGTATTAACTTTTGCATTTAATTCTGGCTGCGTATTCACTACATATAAACGTCCTTGGTTCTTCGCTTGAATAACCAGATTCCCATCACTATCAAAAATATGACAACCACTTTTGTTAAAAATAACTTTCTTGTCATTTTCAACTAATTGACGAATCGATAGGATTCCGTGACATATGCTTGCTACCAGTAATACATTTTTGATCTTCAGTTTTTCTAATTCAGAACCACTTTCACCTAAGTTTGCTCTGACCACACCTTTCCCAGCTACGTAAATCGTCGTGCCATCTATAGTCGTAACCTTTTCAGATGACGTATCTACACTAGAAAAATATTTCTTGTTTGGAGTCGTGTGGTGAGTTACACCTGAGTCAACCATCCAGACGTTACTATTCGAAGTAGTCGAGCCACAGAATACACTTGCGTTTAGTCTTCGAAAAAATTTGTTTATCTTTATATTTAGATTTACTAGCACAATCACGAGAAAAAAGCCCTGTTTTTCCACAATTATAGCATTTTAAATTTTCCTTACCTTTAGTTTTCTTCGACATGTTTTCGTTTCCATTAGAAACTTGTCCGTTTTCTTGTTTACCTTTTCTGTATGATGAATTCTTACTTTTCTTCACAAACATGGCCGTTTGTCTGTGGTCAATATTTTCATGTCGTGGTGCATCTTCAGCGAGAAGTCTTCTTTTTACTGTAGCACATTTAAATTCATCTTCTGGTAAATTACACAATGCTGTTACAACAGTATCCCAGTCTTCCGATAAGCCACACAATAGTCATTGCTAAATCACCATCGTCGATAGCGTAGCCAATGTTTGCAAGTTCAGCAACGGTTTCGTTCACTTGCGCTAAATATAATCCCATTGAATTATATTCTTCCAATTTTTGGGAATAAAGTCTTTGACATAGTTGTACAATGCGAAATCTACTGTCACGTGGTGCATAAAAACGTTAGAGTTCTTCCCATATTTCTTTTGCTGTTGTTAGATGTCGTATGTGCATCTGTTGTTCATCACATAGAGAAAGAGCAATCTTTGCACATGCTTTTCCTTGTCTCGATATGTATTTCCGTATCTCATCAGCGTCAACATTTTCATCGGGCTTGTCCTCGCCTGGATTTATGACGGTCCATAAGTCACACTCCATCAATACCATTTTCATTTGGTAATTCCAAGATGCATAGTTTGTTCCATTATTCTTTGTTCCGACATTTTGAATACTCTTGTGAGTGATTCGACGACTTGCACGTATTTTTGCGTTGATATCAACAATTTTTGAGACAACACCTAACCTCAGTTTTGTATAGTTCACGTGTAATCTTATCAGTTTCACGCCTGGGCCCATAACCATTGTTAATATTTTCATTTAATGTATGTTAAATTAATAATGCTTTAAATAAAAATGTTGATCTTATGTTAAGTTGAATAAACAGAACACGTCGATATATCTTTGAACAGAAGACTAGACAAAACCAAAGAACACATACATTCATAAGGAGTAATGCCACCTGAGCAAAAAAAACAGATCTAAACTTAATTCTCTACAGATGTGCTATGGTGTTTGCATTTTACGCATCTTGGGGCCTTGTGGCAATAATTTTTCGTGTGTCCAAATTCTTGGCAGTTTAAACATTGGATTACTGATGTCTTGGGTTTTGGTGGTTCCACTTTAATCACTCCATAATAGTCTATTTAACTTGTAAATTTCATCGTTAATGGGGCTAGGCTTTAGATGAAGGAAAATTAAAGACGGTGGTTTCTTTGTGGCCGGATGATACAGGGGTCATTTGGACAATCCCTTAAGTTCCTCCATTATACTTAGTGTCACAGGTATAATGTAGCCCTCTTGTGACTACTCTAAAATTTCGTTCGCACTTTAGTTGGAATGTATTAAACTGAGCATTAGCATTTTCTAGATACTTGGTTATAACTTAATTTTTTTGCATAGTTGAATGTTTGAACGGACCTGGATCCAATTTGTTTAGCCAGCTAGTAAGGCATTCATATTGCTAACATTCGATATGAAGATTGGAGGAGGTTTGATTTTATTTTATTTTGCTGGATAGATTGATTTATGTGTTGATCAGACTCAATTGTGCTAAGTGGTGCAAATGGATTTGGATGTGGATACATCTGCAAACTTTGTTCGTTTTGGGTTTGACCCATCAACTGTTCTATCAGGAGGCAGATTACTAAATAAATGCAACGGAACTTGAAGCTCACCTACTATTGATGTCAGAATTCCACGCTTAAACGACACGATAAGGCTTGTAATGTTTCAAAATTATAACTGTCTTGAGCGGGAAGCGCACGCCGATAAAAGGAGCTCCCATCTGCCAAGCACCCGTCGGATTACCAGAGCACAAAAGACCAGTCAGCGGCATTAGGCGAAAAAAATATTTTTCGCGACAGGGAAATACCAGGGATAGGGAATAGTCTTATGAGAGCTACCCTACGATTGGTAAACTACGGCTCTGGAAAGGGGAATCAGAGGTTTCGAAATGGCGGGCAGGAGGAGATTTCGTCATTCTGTGTCCAGGAGAGGAAGGGTATAGGAGCGGAATTTGGCATTCTGGGTCCAGGAGAGGAGAGTTTTCGGCGGCAGCAGCAGCAACCTTGTTGATATTATTATTAGTAAAACTATAAGTTATCCAGATAAGAGAGCAGTGCAGGCTGTTTTGCAATTTGAATACACCAGCAATGACCGTTGGCGCACAACACTAACACTACACTTTCCGGGATTGAGACCGACGACTGCAGCTTCGTCGACCTGGCTTACTTGACCGCTTCGTACAGACGTAAACAATGACACACTGAACACGTCCGTATAGTACAAGTGCTTCCTCGGAACTGTATTAACTTTTACCAAACCGCGATTACATCGTTTCGAAATATGCCCTTTCACTCTGCATTTATAACAAGTAACTTTTTTTGTGGCAAACAATTACGTGCAATATGATCTTTTGATCCACAGTTGTAACATTTGCATTTGAATACACCTTCAGACTTTGTCTCTACATGTTGCTCATTCCTCATGGTTCCCCTTGGGGCAATAATTTGATATATCTTCTTTATTCCCTTGTTTGTACAGTGGAGTGACTAAAGCACATTTGGGCTTATCTGGGAAGACTCCAGAAAGAAGTGAATGATTACAAAAGTAAGTAATTACTGAACTAATGCTACCTGTTATTTGTTTGAGTATAATGCTTGAGATACAATCATGCCCTGATGCTTATAATTTTTTTAATTTTGCAGCTTTTATGACCTTGTTCAATATTTTAGTATTTCTTATAATGGTCACTCATATGATGATTAGGATTATCCGTTATCAAGTACAGTTCCCTTTTGTGTTTACATGAAACTGTAATCCCATTAGTTAACCACCCTGCTACTTTATTAGTATTACTAGACTTTGTTACACGAGTTTTTGGAAAGTAGAAAGTAAAATATAATGTTAATGTTCTCAGAAATGAATCAAATTTCTCATTTACATTGTTTGTGGAGTACACGCCTTCCCAAAATTCTTGTTGTACTGCTTGCTGAAACAGTTTCATAGAACTAACATCCATTTTTCTTACATAATTTACTGATTTTTGTGGGACATTTGAAACATGTATCATTAATTGTAAGTAATGGACTGTCATGATCTGAGAGACGATTCACAATTGGCTTAATACTGTAATTTTCATGAGTTATATCAATGAACATATTATCTATGGCAGTACCTTTTGAGTTTTGTACTCTAGTAGGAAAATTGACTACTGCATATAAGTTGAATGTGGAAGTTAATATTTCTAATTGTAGTTTCTTTGTGTCTTCCAATAGGAAATCTATATTGAAACCGCCACACATGACTATTTTCAACTTTATTTTGTAAAGTTGAAGTAACAATAACTCTAATTTTGAATGTTGTGCTACAATAATTGAACTTCAAATTCCTGCTGTAGGGACTAGTGTCAATACTTTTAAACTTAAAATTATTACATACATATGTAGTAAATAACGATTTAAATTTACCAAACCTATTTCTGTGGTTTTCAGATGATGCTCTGTAATATCTAAAGATTTTTTAGTCTTTTTCAACATCTGTTATGGATATGATAAGCTCATCTGTTCTATTAGCTAAACTTTTGATGATAAACTGTTATACTTTGTTTATTAATTACATTGTGATTATTTTTATTATAGAGATTTAATTTATGGTCATGATTTGTGACTACTTGAATTTCCTTTAGGTCACTTAAATTTACAGGTCGTGAAAGTCGGAAGAGGTTTTGCTCGGATCAAATGATTTTCTTCCATATGTAGTAACAAAGTCTGCATATAGTTCCTCGAGGTTCACATCCTCGTCCCGCCTTTTAAATGTTATTTGTATTATATCCCATAATTCAGTTGGGTTTGTTGGTAGCCGTGCAACTTTTAATTTCAACCTATCAACCGCTTCAGGAGAGGGGAAGTGCACTGTTTTCCCTTTTTTATGAAAATGCCGAACAACATATCTTAAACATCTAGTTATGACTTATGACGTCTACTTATGACATTGTTTTCAATATCACCGTTCGGATCGATTTGATTTGGGTATAACAAGTCACCTAGGTGTGCTCTTCTTCTCCGTGGTGGCGCTCGCAGTCTTGTTAGATTGTATGAGCTTTAGAAGTCTTCTACTGTCTCTAGCAGCTCTAGGGATTAACAAAGCGCTGCGAGATTTTCTCGCAGACGCTTCAGCCCACAGCTACCTGATCATGTCGGGAATGCCTCGCACTCTCTCTGGGTACTTTTTATCAAAGTTGTCATATGCCGAGACACCTTCACATATTTTAGGAGGTATATGTACTGGGGTCAAAGACCTTGGGCATATGGCAAGAGTTGTCCGCTGATCCCATTGGATCAGTCGGCCAATTGCCTCCTGAAATTGGTGGAGACACGGAGAAGGGAATTCTGCGTCCCCACAGCAAACTCGTCTCCCGTCATTCGGAAGGGCGTGAGAATAGTCTCCAATGCTGAAACGCCGGGTAGGATCCTTAAACCATAGCCTGGGGGCCCTAGTCAACCCTTGGCTACCTTGCTCTACCTTCCGCATCCCCCCTTTTTCAATTCCCTTCCTATGCTATTAAAGGGGAGTTGCCTGTTTCAGGATCACCGTCATGTAGCCTGTTACACAAAAAAAAATCTAGCAGCTCTAGAGGGAGATATTTTCTTAGTTTCCTGTTTAACAGTGTTGTTATTCTCCATAATTGGTTTTGTCTTTTTCTCTTTGCAATAGTAATTTGTATGTTTCACATTCCTTGCTATTTCTCCCTGGTTTATTACATTTCTTTTTCCTCATGATACAGGGAACAGACTTGGTCGTGATCCTTCTTCGTACCAACTTTCCTTTCGTGATTTACTTTGGCAATGTGCCCTAGGTCTTGGCACTTAAGACATCTAGGAACCACAAAGTCTTTCGCCTACATTGCCAAGAACGGAAGATAGTTTCCGTTTTTGATGGATCACGTTTCTCATACGGAGAAACTTTCGGGACGTGGATTCCATTATTTCGCCGTTCTCCATCATTTTAGGCCTTTCTATATTCATGTGTTGCTGTAGAGTATCATTTGCCAAAAAGTTTTGCGAATCCTCCTTTCTTTCAGTTTCAATAATTATATTCATTGTTGTTTTTAAGGTTTTAATATATATATATATATAGCATTAAACGTTTTACTTACTAAAGACCTCGTTATTGCTGAGTGACATCTTCCACAGTGATTGCTCTTGATACGCAAACGACTGTTACAGTTACTGTACCAAAAACATATGCTATGTAGTATAATTACTTATATTAGTTCCCTAAAACATGAATGTCAGCTTCAATTGTTTATTTTCTTGTAACATATGTTACACTTTGCCTGTCAGATAGTTCTTAGGTTTTTAAGACATTGTTGCCATTATTTGATTAAATTGTTTTATTCGCCTTCCTAGTTGAATTACTTACGGTGACGTGCTGAGTCTATCACGTCATACACGTGTCAGCATCGTCAAGATTGATAGTCACAGGTGATGTTTCCAACTCGTATTACACTTCCATGGAGACACAGAACTTGAATGAAACACTTTCACTATTCCTTCTGCATTGTCTAATGCGAATAGCACACCGAAATTGTATGCTTTGAGCACTCCAAGTCTGCGTATTTGCACACACACACACTGCAGCTAATTTCTTAACTTGTTTTGTATCATTTCAGGATACGAGTGTAATTTAACTATTTTTGCTAAACTTTATGTAATACATTTCGTATGTTTGTAACTGTTTCAGTGTAACAATATATTTATCTAACTTTCATGAGGACTCACAATATTTTCGTTAATTTCTTGAACAAATTTTATTGTTAACCAAGTCGCTAGAAATGATTTGAAGCAAAATTGAAGTTAGCTTTCAGAATTGGCCAGGAAAATGGAAGTAAATACAAGAATTGGTTAATTTGTTCAGGTTTATTTATCATATTATCAAATGTAATATTTCTCATGTTACAGGAACATCGGCCTTCAAACCTCAATCCAGCTTATTAGTTTGTTCCTTTCGCGGTAGACAAAAGGAAGACGCTGAAATTTTCCGCTTTTTTCTTTCGAAGTATCTTGACATAGTAAAATACTAAAAGCAAATTTCATTTCTTCCAGAATTCCTGAAACAGGAATGAACGGTTTTCTTTTTTAAGAAAAAGAAAAAGGAAAAGGAAAAGGAAAAGGAAAAGGAAAAGGAAAAGAGAAAGAGAAAAGAGAAAAAGAAAAAGAAAGAGAAAGAGAGAAACAGAACGAAAAAGAGAAAGAGAAGGAAAAAGAGAAAAAGAAAGAAAAAGAGAAAGAGAACAAAAAAGAGAAAAAGAAAGAGAGAAAAAGAAAGAGAAAGAGACAAAAAGAGAGAAAGAGAAAGAGAAAAAGAAAGAGAAAAAGAAAGAGAGAAAGAGAAAAAGAAAGAAAGAAAGAAAGAAAGAAAGAAAGAAGAAAGAAAGAAAGAGAAAAAGAAAGAGAAAAAGAAAGAGAAAAAGAAAGAGAAAAAGAAAGAGAAAAAGAAAGAGAAAAAGAAAGAGAAAAAGAAAGAAAGAAAGAAAGAAAGAAAGAAAGAAAGAAAGAAAGAAAGAAAGAAAGAAAGAAAGAAAGAAAGAAAGAAAGAAAAGAAAAAGAAAAAGAAAAAGATAAAGAAAATGAGAAAGAAAGAGAGACAAAAGTGAAAGAAAAAGTGAAAGAAAAAGAGAAAGAAAAAGAGAAAGAAAAAGAGAAAGAAAAAGAGAAAGAAAAAGAAAAGAAAAAGAAAAGAAAAAGAAAAGAAAAAGAAAAGAAAAAGAGAAAGAAAAAGAGAAAGAAAAAGAGAAAGAAAAAGAAAAGAAAAAGAAAAGAAAAAGAAAAAGAAAAAGAAAGAGAAAAAGAAAAGAAAAAGAAAAGAAAAAGAAAAGAAAAAGAAAAAGAAAAAGAAAAGAAAAAGAAAGAGAAAAAGAAAGAGAGAAAAAGAAAAAGAAAGAGAAAAAGAAAGAGAAAAAGAAAGAGAGAAAGAGAAAAAGAAAAAGAAAAAGAAAAAGAAAGAGAAAAAGAAAGAGAGAAAAAGAAAAAGAAAAAGAAAAGAGAAAAAGAAAAGAAAAAGAAAAGAAAAAGAAAAAGAAAAAGAAGAAGAAAAAGAAACAGAAAATGTATAAGAAAAAGAAAATGTATAAGAAAAAGAAAATGTATAAGAAAAAGAAGAAAAAGAAAAAGAAAAGAAGTTAAAGAAAATGAAGAAGAAGAAAAAGAAAAAGAAAAAGAAAAGAAGAAGAAGAAAGAAGAAGGAAAAAAGAAGAAAAGAAAAAGAAAAGAAAAAGAAAAAGAAAAAGAAAAAGAAAAAGAAAAAGAATAAGAAAAAGAAAAAGAAAAAGAAAAAGAAAAGAAAAAGAAAAAGAAAAAGAAAAAGAAAAAGAAAAAAAAGAAAAAGAAAAAGAAAGAGAAAGAGAAAAGAAAAAAAGAAAAAGAAAAGAGAAAAAGAAAAAGAAAGAAAGAAAAAGAAAAAGAAAAAGAAAGAAAAATAAAGAAAAAGAAAGAAAGAAAAAGAAAGAGAAAAAAGAAAAAGAAAAAGAAAAAGAAAGAGAAAGAAAAAGAAAGAAAGAGAAAGAAAAAAGAAAAAGAAAAAGAAAAAGAAAAAGAAAAAGAAAAGAAAAAGAAAGAAAGAAAAAGAAAGAAAGAAGAAAAGAAAAAGAGAAAGAAAAGTGAAAGAAAAAGAGAAATAAAGTGAAAGAAAAAGAAAAGAAAAAGAGAAAGAAAAAGAAAGAGAAAAAGAAAAAGAAAAAGAAAAAGAAAAAAGAGAAAAAGAAAAAGAAAAAGAAAAAGAAAAAGAAAAAGAAAATTCATTTATAACCCAGTATTTTCCCTCTACATCCCCTTCCACGAATTTTATTAATGCCAGTGCAGACTATCGATTTATATTCACGCGCATTTAAGTTTCTTTTCCAAAACTCACCTTAACTGCTCTGCACTGTGATACATTACATGGACCGCTGCCGTCATTTTATCTCGTGTTATAAATCGGAACAGTTTAACCGGACTAAATATATCCCATGTGGCGTCTTAACTGTTCATAACACAAAACGTTCTCCATTGGATACTCGTTTACGCGGTAAAAAGACCACATTTATCAAACTTTTCATAAGTTGGTCAGCACGAGTTTTAGATTAACAACTCTTGGAGGATCCTAAAAGGATAAGAGAAAACACAATTCGGATGGGAAACTCGGATTACAAGCAATTTAACTCATATGATAAAGACATACATAGGAACACAAGCATCAGTATGCACTCAAAGTGCGACTTGCTGGAAACAACCAGCAGTGTCCAACATCACAGCTCTGCGAAATAAAAGTTGTTGGAGCTCTCGGCGGCGTAGAGACTGACAGTAGCGAGACGGGCTAATATCAGACAATCTGTACTTGTTGTAAAACATACGTGTATTTAATAGTGTATTCATTAACACAACATGGTGGCAGCGGTAAAGTAGTGTAATTAATTGAATGGTTACTAAGGGATAATGGCACACCAAGATCATGAAAACGGCGTCGTCATACAACATCGCAGCGCCGGATCCGTTTGACTTCAATTCGCCCGGCGACTGGCCTAAATGGAAAAGGTTTGAGCGGTTTCGACTTAAACGCTTTCTCAGAAAAAGAGCAGGTAAGTACATTAATATATCTAATGGGAGAAAATGCTGACCAAGTCATGCTCACTTTTGGATTAACGGAAACTGAAGAAAAGGCGTATCAAATTGTGATAACTAAATTTGCGCCTAAAACTAATATAATTTATGAAAGGGCACGTTCTCATACTTCAGCTCAAAATCCTGGGGAATCAGCGAGTGATTTTATCACCGCGTTGCATAACCTCGCCACTGATTGCAACTATGACAGTCTGAAAGACGATTTTATTCGGGACAGGAGTGTCGTAGGAGTTGCAGACAAAAAGCTGAGCGAGCGTATGCAGTTCGACGATACGCTCACGCTTATTATATAATTGTAATATATATCGACCTTTATCTCCTTGCTATCTATTGTTTGAGTTGACCAACGGTCACACCACCAGGCCTACGTGACCGGCTCATTTCAACTTTGTGTTTACCCTCTGTATATATTGTAATAAAGTGCACGCATTACGAGTGTTCTGGACTTGAGCAACAGCATCTTAAAACGGGTCTAGGACGATTCGGCGCAGCCACTTTGGCGCAAGAATTATTCGCGCGCCGTTTCGCGCAAGGTTGGGCGCGGGGACATTACGTGGCGATAAACGAGAATATCGTGGACATTTGTTTCAAATAAGTTATTTTATACAAATACACATCTTATATTAATATTAATAAAAGGAAAAACAGCCTACATATCAGAAAAAAGTGATATAAACTTTATTAACAGTAGTTTGTTCACGACGTTCCGTTCTTAAATTTTAAAACCTCATCTTTTACGATTATAATAAAAATGAATATTTACAATATATATGTATAATACAATTATGTTATAAAATGAAAAATTATTAACGGAAAAAAGAAATTGAAATGTATAAAAATTTATTGTACATGTCGCACAAGCAACGAGGCTGAAATAACACAAAGAATAAGCGTATTGTTAGTTCCATAATTACAATGGAAAACTTTTACAATGAGTTAACTCTGTATAGAAAATTATCATAAGTTGTGCAAAACACCAAAATGTACAATTCTAATAATCCTAATGTTATCTTTAGTGAATATGCCAAAGGAATTTGACTAAATAGTTTTATAAAGTTGAAACGTTATTACCAGACAAATAAATACATAGAACTTGCAATAAAAATTAAATCCATTACTTTAGTTATTGATCAATTAGAAATTAACTTGAAAAGACTTGTGGATAGTAGCACTTTTTAACTCCTAGTTTTTAACTTCTGATAATAGTGCCAGAGCCTATGCTCTAGCATATAATTTATCTTTCAGAATTATCGTTTCTTCTACTAGCAGCCCTCTTCATAACATTTCTATATTTTTATATAATTCTCTTAATAAGGAAAATAATTTTACAGTCAAAACGTCTTTTAAGCTTTTGGACCATTTAAACGTCACCAATGATCATGTTTTCTTATCATTAGATGAAGAGTTCTTATTTAATTTTTACCCCAAGTTTTAAAAATAGATGGGATAACTACTTTTCGAAATTGACAAAAATTATTTTATCAAAAATTCTTATCTTAATAAATGTAATTATAAATTCCACTTATTTTTCGTTCAAGAACATTTACTATCACGAAATCATCGGTTCTACCTTGGGAATTTTTCTTTGTCGTTATTCGCGCAAATTATGAGAGATTTGGAAGCCTTATGTATTACATCTTTAGATTTAAAACCACTGAGATATTTCAAGAATGATGACTTTTTAGTATCATTCTCAAATTCCACATAAACCATTTGCTCAATACTTTTAATAATTACAACACTGAAAGAAACTTTAAAATTGAATTGAAAAAGATCACTCTGTCAATTTTCTTGATGTTTTGGTTATTGTTTCTGTCAATAAGATAGTTACCAATTGCTATAAAAATATCTACTTACTCAGGAATAATTCTTAATTACATGTCAAATCAGCCATTATTCCATAAGATACTACTTATTGCTTTATAATTCAGTAAATATGGACGTCAAATTATAACGTCAGCGCTATCATAAATTTAATCTGGGAAAAATAAATATTGTGTTCTTCTTAATATTTATCCTTTGCATTTCGCTTAAAAATACATTAAAATTCGGTTGACAAGATTAATATGAAATTAATAATTTACCCGTAAAATTACGCAGTAAGAAATAATACAAACTTATGACATGATTTAATGAATTATTATATCCAAATTATCTTAAAATCTTGCAATAATTTAAGCTACGTTAAAATATTAAAAATAAAATTAATAATTTCGGTATCTGTTTATATTGTAATTACAGTTATATTGGCCAAACTATGCCCACATTTAATATCCGCATTTATGGGACTTGGAAAAATATAAAATTCAATGTGAAAAATTATTCAGTTTTGTGGAAGAATGCATATTGAAACAACCATAAGATTTATTAGAAAAATATTATAATTTCAGATGTAAAATATAATATTTATTTTAGACTCATGGGTGAGACGCATCACATCAGACCAATTCGGCTATTATTATTATTAAAAGGCAAGTAATTTAAATAAATTTAAATCGCTACTTTTATAAAATTTATGTTTCATTGAAAGATAAATATCTCGATTTTTATTCTGAACACAAAAGTCTCATGAGTTATTGTTACAAATTGTTAAATGAATAAATAATTTGGCATCTTTAAATATTAATGAAAAGTCCAGATAATTTGTCATAAAAACGTAGCTTAATATTTAATTAAATTATCCTACGACGCTTAGTCCATATTTGTGGAATTCATACTTATAGCTTGTTTTACTATTAATGTTTTACAACTCTCAGATATTGCAACTGATTAAGTATTTAGGAATATATTTAAAAATTTTGCTAAATATGAAATTATATGTCTTGTAATGTTAAGTGAGTTACGCGCCGAAACGGCTGCTTTACGTCTAATAATGTTATGCGAGTTTCGCGCCGAACTGGCTTGCGCCGAAACGGCTCGCGCCGAAACGGCTGCGCCGAATGGGCCGCGCCGAAGTGGCTGCGCCGAATCGGCCGCGCCGAATGGTCCCATCCCGTCTTAAAACTGTCAGGCCCTGAGTGATGCGAGGGTCTGTTGTTGTAGGATCCGCTGTCAGGGGTGAGCTCAGTAGCGAACCCATAATTTACGACGGCCATTGTCGCGTAGGAATATCTAAAAAGCCAGGAAGAACGGACACTAAGAAAGGGACAGCAAAAGGGATAAGACGTGCCCGCGGTTCTGGCTGCTCAACCAACTGGAGCTGCGATGACGCCACGGCTGCGACCATCACCATCGCTATCACACATCGCCACGGCCGTGTATCAACCAACGAAACGAGCCAGTAAGACACGACATGCATGTAAAGTGATTCCAACATCTTTTTAAATACCAGATTGATCAAATTTTCACTGTAAATAAATTCTCCCCACTTTAACTCCCTGATGAGAAGGACCCTCATGAAAGCCGTGGAAATGATCTGTAAATAAACTTACTTTAACTTTTTTATAATAGTTCCTTTTATTTCAAATGTCCCCGTATATCAATTTATATTAGTTAAGAAGAGAGTATTACAATATATCGCCAGCCTTGTGAAAAAGAGAGACTAGAAAGGTTGTCACTATCCGTTCATCTCTGTATTAATAAATAAATCTTGATACCAAAATTCTGGTATACATAATTGGCGCAGTCGGTAGGACGTAGAGACAAAGAGGAAAATTTCTCACTTTGGTTGATTTCAATCATTCACTCTACAAGAACATACAGAAACGAAACTTTCACAAGTTTCATAAACAACGAAGAATCAACTCCTTCGATCAACGATCGTCGTACCCTAGCCGTCTTCACGACTTCAAAAGCATCTACCAGACGTCCCTGAATTCCAAACGATCGACGTCTTCACACGAGTGATGCAGTCATCATCGTTATCATTGTGCAATTAATATTTTTAAAAAAGAAACGTATGACAAATTTCCAAAGTAAAACTTTAGAATTATCATAAAGGAAATGGCTACTCTATCACAAATCAAAGCTTTCACTCATTCAATTCCAGTATATGACGGTAATCCAAATCAGCTAAATTTCTTTATCAACAGAGTAGATGAAATAATGCATGTTTTAAACACTGCTAATCCTCCCATTTCCGCCACCTTAAAAGCAATCACGCTTTTGAATATCAAAGGAAAGTTTGTAAATAAGGTCGCGGAAACTATTAATGAAAATACATTCGCTAACTGGCCCGACTTAAAAGAATTTTTGATAAATAAATTTGCAAATCGACAAACCTCAAATAACATCATGCTAGACAGACATAGTATATATGAAATGTAATAAGAATCCCGTTAATTTTATTTCTGACGTTTCCGAACTATTTAATAGATACAAACAACGCCTCACGTTAGAGAACGAAAATGCACAAATTATAATAAAACAGGATGAAAAACTCCTTGTTACCCATATCATCACCTCCCTGAAGGATCCATTGAGAAATAATTTAGCAACCAAAAATCCACACAATATTTCTGACATTGAAGGCCTAGTAAAGAATGATTTCCAATATCTTCGCAATAATTTCTTCGAACCTAGACAACCAATCCACAAACCTCCTCATAACTATCCCTCACGACAAACTAATTACCCGAATACACCTCAACATACACCACGACCATTCAAGACATTTCAACCTGCACCACGACAAAACACCCACACACAAGAAAATTTTAGACCAACACCAATGACAGTGTCCACTAGGCAGACAAACAGACCAAACAATTATTTCAGAAGTAATAAAAGTCCAAATTGGACGTCGGAAGAATTATACCATAACGAACAACACCAAACGGAAACAGAGAGTGAGGAAAATTCGCATTTTTTAGAACCAAGCCCACATACAGACGAGAAATCCTGAGTATAAATCATACCTCTAAATTACCCTACATTGAAAACGGTAAATACATAAGTTTATTAGATACAGGATCGTCAATTAATTTAGTCAATCCAAATTTTGTAAATGGATATTTGAAAAATACGGTTAGATATAAAGAAAATTTTGTATTTTCAACGGCTTCAGGAAAAGCTAGAGGGAGTGAATATATATATTAAGTTGAACGATATTCGACTCAAATGTTTCGTGTACAATTTAACCTGCTTTTGGGAGCCAGTGCAATCGAATCATTAGGAATAATAATCGATTTGGGAAATAGAAAGGTGTCTTGTAGAGGAAAGGAACGTAGATTAAAATACTTTAGTAACGACTCCCATAAATGTAACGTTTCCGATACTCAAAATATTTTCCAACAAATAAGAAAAGATCACTTAAACGAAATAGAATTAAAACAACTTAGGATAATTATAAAAGAATATAAGGATATATTTCCCGATGTCGAAGAAAAACTGACTCACACTTCTACGCTCAAACATAAAATAAATCTCTCGGACGAATCACCCGTTTATACGAAAAATTATAGACTTCCACATTGTTATAAAAAAGACGTGGAGGAACATATTAATAGCTTACTGGCTAACGATATAATTCGCGAATCATACTCCCCATATTCCTCACCAATTTGGGTCGTTCCCAAAAAATTAGATGCCTCGGGTAAAAGGAAAACTAGATTAGTTATAGATTATCGAAAATTAAATGATAAAACCCTAAACGATAACTTTCCCATCCCTAATATTACAGAGATTTTAGAGAAATTAGGAAAATCGATATATTTCTCCACTTTAGATTTAACTTCGGGATTCCATCAAATTCAAATACATAAAGATAATGTCGAAAAAACTGCTTTTTCTACAGACCAAGGGCACTTTGAATTCCTAAGAATGCCCTTCGGACTCAAAAATGCCCCAGCAACGTTCCACAGACTAATGAATTACGTGCTAAAGGAGTACGTAAATAAAATATGCCTTGTCTATTTAGATGACATAATAATATTAGGAACTTCGCTCCAAGAACATTCCGAAAACATAGTAAAGATATTTAAGAAACTACGGGAGCATAACCTCAAGGTCCAAATGGACAAGTCTCAATTTTTCAGAAAAGAGGTCGCACATTTGGGTCATATAATAACCATCAGCGGGATAAAACCCAACCCTGATAAAATAGAAACAATAAAAAACTATCCCATTCCGAAAACAGTAAAAGAAATTAAGGGATTTTTAGGGCTATTAGGATACTATAGACGATTTATCGAAAATTTTGCAAAATTAACAAAACCCCTGACAAAATGCCTTAAGAAAGGAGAAAATGTTAACTACAATCACCACGAATATATTGATTGTTTTAAAGCGTGTCAGGAAATACTCACAAACGAACCAATACTAAAATATCCCGATTTCATCCTCACAACTGACGCGTCGAATTTCGCCGTGGGTGCAGTCCTAAGTCAAATCCTCGACGGAAAAGAACACCCTTTAGCATACGCATGAAATAAATTACTCAACTATAGACAAACAACTGTTGGGAATAGTATGGGCGACTCACTATTTCAGACTATACCTGTACGGTAATCAATTCGAAATAAAGACAGACCACAAACCCTTAACGTGGTTGTTCTCTTTAAAAGACCCCAACTCCAAGTTAGCTAGGTGGAGAGAAAAATTAGAGGAATTTAATTACGAGATTAAATACAAACCGGGTACTTCAAACTCTAATGCTGATGCTGATGCTTTGTCGACAATTAGGCCAAAATTTTCGATAAATTACATAAATGGTAATATCGTGTACAATAAGGGAGTAATATTACATTATATATCTTCACATTTTAAATTAGAAAACGAAATATCTAGATCAATAAACAAACACTTTAATAGTAAAAACTTCTACCTAATTAAAAATAAATCAAGACAGTATAAAGTCTATTTCAAGGTAAAAGGCTAATAATACACATGATAATTAAGGAGAAATGTTCCGAAATTCCTCAGATAGAAAATGTAAAATTCACTTTAGAAAAATTAAAACATTTCTGCATAACAAACGACATTTATGAAGTAAACGTCTCCAAAACATGTTTAGGAATCGATTGGGAAGTATTAGAAGGGCTCATAACACAAGTCTTTAAAGAGGAAACGATAATTTTTAACATATTTGACCCCGAAATAAAGGAAATAAACTTCAACTCAAGTATGTCCAGTGTGCAAAACAATGCAGAATCAGACAAAGATACGGCCCATAGCGCAGACGAAAACGAAATTAACGGAATAACATATCGACCAAAATATTAACTTTGGTCAAAATCAAATACTGTTCGAAACACACGCCGGATTAACAAAGATAGACACCAAAAAGATTTTTGGAACAAAAACGCGGATTCACGTTAAATTTAATAAATTCAAATTGCGAAACGAAATCATAAATTTCTTCAAAGACCACGTCTCAACAAACATTAAATATCACTGTTTATTTAAAACCAAACTACTACAGAACCAAATAGATCAACTACTAAGAGATAAACTTGTAAAACCAAGTATAACATTTATTAAGTGTAAAGGACTTGTTAAAGATATTGAAAACGAGGAAGATAGATTAAAAGTCGTCAAAAACTACCATTTAGGCAAGACGAATCATAGAGGCATTTTGGAAACTTATAATAATCTTAAGGAAAAATATTATTGGCCAAATTTACACCAATACGTTCAGAAGTTTGTGAACAACTGTGAATTGTGCCAAATTGTCAAATACGAAAGAAACCCTTTTGAGGAACATAATAATTTAACCTCAACACCTACCCAACCTTTTGAAAAACTAAATATTGACACTCTTAGTCTCAACAAAGAAAAATTCTTAACCATTATATGTCAGTTCTCCAAGTTTGCTAGAGTATATCATTTGAATACATTAAATGCGACAAAAGTAACGAAGCAATTGCTCGACTATTTCTCTAACTATAAGATTCCAAATCAAGTAGTGACCGATTCGGGCACCGAATTCAATAACTTCCTCATAAAAAATCTCATCAGCACTCATGGAATTAAATTACATGTAACCAGCGTCAACAATCCCAAATCAAATGGTACTATCGAACGTTTCCATTCGACCTTAATAGAACACTTACGATTAATGAATCTTAACAATGTGTATAGTAAAGATTCAATAAATGAAAAAATTCACTCAGTAACCCAACTCACGCCAATAAAAGTAATATTTGGACCAAATAGGAATAATTTATTCCCTGTAGAACATCCGACACAAGATATTTTAAAACAACACTTTTCAAAACTAAAACAAATAAATAATAACGTTACGAAAACCTTACAACTAGATAAACTAAAAAGACACAAAAAAGGTGAAATTACCGAAACAGATACTTGTTAAGGAAGATCCCCCCGCAGGATAGGTAAAATTAACAAAAGACTTTACAACCCTAAGCAAGTGAAAACTTACGATACCAAGTTAGGAGTAATAAAAGACTCTAAAAATAAGAAACATAGAATCAGTAAATTAAACAGACCCCGTAAATATGTTACAGAATCGGAGCATGCGGCCAAGACCTAGAAGACATTTCGAATAACCCCGGATTTAGTTTACTAGAATTAGGAAATGCATATATTAAGGAATTCGACAGATATGTATATGATATTAGGAATATAAAGGTAGAATACCATAAGTTGATTGAAAATAGAAATAACGTCTACAATTATCTAAATAAATCTAGTACTTATAGGAAAAATATGTTAGAATTTAACATGGGACGACTGACTGATAAAATAAAAGTACTGTTCAGCGACAGAACTAAAAGAGGGATAAAAAATGGCCTAGGATCAATTTTGAAACAGATAACGGGTAATTTGGACTCGTCTGATGAAGAGAGGTATGACGAATTATTCAGGCAGATCCACACCAATCAAATTTTATTGCAAAAACAGAACAAACAAATTCTCAGTCGTAACCAAGAGCTTACTAGTAAATTAAATGAAAGATTAGAAACACTTAAACATAACGAGATAGTACTAAAATCACGCATCATACAATTCAACCAGTACATACAAGAACAAATAACACACGAAAATATATTAAAAGCTAAAGACATATTTTACCAACTTATTACCCTGTCCACCAACCTAATCCTTACCTTAGACGAAATAGAAACGAGTTTAACATTTTGCGGTATAAAAAAAATTCATAGTAGTATCATATCAGAAGAAATTCTACGGAAAATAGTAAATGAAACGCACGAAAATTATTGGGATATTACTAAACAGATTACTGCCCATTGTAGAGTGGAAGATTCAATAATCTACTATTTGTTAGTAATACCAGTGTATAATAAAAATATGTACAAACTAAATCAATTTACTCCTATTCCAAAATATTTCCAAAATAAAACTGTGTTACTCTCGGAAACGGAAATATTAATCAGTAAACTACAAGATTGGATAAAGATGGAGGACTTTCAAATTATTACTGTAAACCAAATTTTTCTCCCATTAACAAATGTATTAGATAAGCAAATTATTGATGATTGTAAATTCCATAATTTAAACATAGATACTAAGATAGAACAAATAGCGAATTCTAATATATTAATATATAACAATAAAGAAACCTTGCAAATTAGATGCAAAACAAAAGATGTCATTACAGAAATCAAAGGGATATATAAATATAAAATGAATAAAGATTGTGTGATAGAAGGAATAGAGGTACAGAATTTCAATTCAAAACCAAGAGAAATATATTATGAAAACCTAAGTGGATTAGAATTAAGAGAAAACTTTGTAATAAATGTATCACCTGAAATAAATGAAAACCTTACACCTATTAACCTGAAAAATCCCAACCTAGAGGAAATAAATACAAATAAATATGTTCACCATAACTACATAAATTATGTGTTAACCATTGTAATAATAATAGTAATAATAATAATTGTAGTATCATATAAAAGGGAAATAATTTTTAATTTATGTAAGCAAAAGTTAAAACAACAAGAAATTCACGGTGAAATACAATTTGATATGTAAAGCGGTAGATAAAGGTCTTGTCTGAGGGGGGAGGTATTATATAATTGTAATATATATTTTAATATTTTAGCCAGACTCTTCAAGTCTGGTCCAGTCGACCTTTATCTCCTTGCTATCTATTGTTTGAGTTGGCCAACGGTCACACCAC
>CM067382.1:20292506-20415016 GCA_034510155.1 Eucriotettix oculatus
GTTTTGCTAGGATCAAATGATTTTCTTCCATATGTAGTAACAAAGTCTGCATATAGTTCCTCGAGGTTCACATCCTCGTCCCGCCTTTTTTTTTTATTATATCCCATAATTCTGTTGGTAGCTGTGCAACTTTTAATTTCAACCTATCAACCGCTTCAGGAGAGGGGAAGTGCACTGTTTTCCCTTTTTTATGAAGGTGGCCGAACAACATATCTTAAACATCTAGTTATGACTTATGACGTCTACTTGTGACATTGTTTTCAATATCACCGTAGATGGTTTTGGGATCGATTTGATTTGGGAATAACAAGTCACCTAGGCATACCTGTGTGCTCTTCTTCTCCGTGGTGGCGCTCGCAGTCTTGTTAGATTGTATGAGCTTTAGAAGTATTCTACTGTCTCTAGCAGCTCTAGGGATTAACAAAGCGCTGCGAGATTTTCTCGCAGACGCTTCAGCCCACAGCTACCTGATCATGTCGGGAATGCCTCGCACTCTCTCTGGGTACTTTTTATCAAAGTTGTCATATGCCGAGACACCTTCACATATTTTAGGAGGTATATGTACTGGGGTCAAAGACCTTGGGCATATGAAAAAGAAAAAGAAAAAGAAAAAGAAAAAGAAAAAGAAAAAGAAAAAGAAAAAGAAAAAGAAAAAGAAAAAGAAAAAGAAAAAGAAAAAGAAAAAGAAAAAGAAAAAGAAAAAGAAAAAGAAAAAGAAAAAGAAAAAGAAAAAGAAAAAGAAAAAGAAAAAGAAAAAGAAACCCAGTATTTTCCCTTCTGCATCCCCTTCCACGAAATTTATTAGTGCCAATGCAGACTTTCGATTTATATTCCAAAACTTACCTTAACTGCAATGTGATACGAAATATATCCCATGTGGCGTCTTAACTGTTCATAGGGCAAAACGTTCTCCATTGGATACTCTTTTACGCGGTAAAAAGACCACATTTATCAAACTTTTCATAAGTTGGTCAGCACGAGTTTTAGATTAACAACTCTTGGAGGATCCTAAAAGGATAAGAGAAAACACAATTCGGATGGGGAAACTCGGATTACAAGCAATTTAACTCATCTTATAAAGACATATACATAGGAACACAAGCATCAGTATGCACTCAAAGTGCGACTTGCTGGAAACAACCAGCAGTATCCAACATCACAGCTCTGCGAAATAAAAGTTGTTGAGCTCTCGGCGGCGTAGAAACTGACAGTAGCGAGACGGGCTAATATCAATCTGTACTTGTTGTAAAACATACGTGTATTCATTAACACAACATGGTGGCAGCGGTAAAGTAGTGTAATTAATTGAATGGTTACTAAGGGATAATGGCACACCAAGATCATGAAAACGGCGTCGTCATACAACATCGCAGCGCCGGATCCGTTTGACTTCAATTCGCCCGGCGACTGGCCTAAATGGAAAAGGAGGTTTGAGCGGTTTCGACTTAAACGCTTTCTCAGAAAAAGAGCAGGTAAGTACATTAATATATCTAATGGGAGAAAATGCTGACCAAGTCATGCTCACTTTTGGATTAACGGAAACTGAAGAAAAGGCGTATCAAATTGTGATAACTAAATTTGACAATCATTCACTTTGCGCCTAAAACTAATATAATTTATAAAAGGGCACGTTCTCATACCCGAGCTCAAAATTCTGGGGAATCAGCTAGTAATTTTATCACCGCGTTGCATAACCTCGCCACTAATTGCAACTATGGCAGTCTGAAAGACGAATTTATTCGAGACAGGATTGTCGTAGGGGTTGCAGACAAAAAGCTGAGCGAACGTATGCAGTTCAACGATACGCTCACGCTTATTATATAATTGTAATATATATATTTTAGCCACTCTTCACCTTTATCTCCTTGCTATCTATTGTTTGAGTTGACCAACGGTCACACCACCAGGCCTATGTGACCGGCTCATTTCAACTTTGTGTTTACCCTCTGTATATATATATATATATATCGCCGCCTTGTGAAACGAGACTAGAGAGGTTGTCACTCTGTCCCTTCATCTCTGTATTAATAAATAAATCTTGTTACCAAAATTCTGGTATACATAATTCGCTTGATAAAGCCGTCAAGATTATTACGCAATCTCCAGACGTGAAAACAATTGCAACAGCCGAGCATAAATAGAGTCTAAGAAACACGACGAAGGCCCTAAATTCTCGTTACGGAATAAACTGGATAAACAATCAAATTCGCGGTCTAAACAGTGGAACAGCTGTCAGTAGTGCGGCCGCGATACACACGAACGCAAACAATGCCCTGCTAACTCTGCCATGTCACAATTGTCATAAGAAAGGACATTTTTCGAAAAGTTGCAGATCTAAGAGAAATGTGTGTTCAGTTAATGAGGGTAAGCTAGACGCCGACGGTCGGGGTGAAAAGCGGCGACAATCCAAGTCAACGGGAAGGACGTTCGATTTAAAATCGATACGGGAAGCGACGTTACGGCTCTTTCACCGAGATATGCAGGCAACAGACAAGTTTCATGGTCAGTGAAACGATTAACAGGTCCTGACTCGACGGCACTGAACGTCTACGGAGTCGAGCGAGCTACACTATCCTACAAGAACAGACATATTCGTCAAGAAATTTATTATATCCGAAACCTTCAGCAGCCTATATTGGTGATCGGATGCAGTGAAATTAGGCCTAGTGAAAAGACTCGACGCTATCTTCAATTCAAAGGCTATATCGTTGGATCATGTCAAGTCGAAATATCCCGAATTATTCCAGGGAATTGGGAAAATTCCTGGAAAGTGTAAAATAGCTGCCGTGACATCTCCAAGGCGAATTGCGATACCCCTGCTAGACAAAGTGAAAAAGGCAATAGAGAAGATGGTAGAAGAAAGGATAATTTCGCCGGTCAATATATATACGGACTGCTGTTCTCCTATGGTTGTCACGTTCAAGAAAGACTGCAGCCCGAGGATTTGTGTGGACCTGAGAGAGCTGAATAAAGCCGTTCAACGAGAGTATCATCCCCTACCTCATGTTCACTATACTCTTAACTTAATAAAAGATGCCAGATATTTTACCAAATAGTCCTAGGCGAAGGATCACGTCTACTCACCACATTCATCACACCCTTTGGGAGATTCTGCTTTAATCCTTTACCATTTGGAATCACATTTGAAATTCGTTCGCAAGCGGAAGCAAAACAATGATTCAGTGGTGGTCTTGGAGAACAACGGCTACAAGGTAACATCGGATAGGGAAAAGGCAAATCTACTAAATTCATACTTTATTTCAGTATTTAACGTTAGTGCTAACAAATTTCAATTAGAGGAATTATGGAAGTGTGGTACTTTTTGAGATCAAGGCGAAAGCAATTGGACAAAAATTACGTAAATTAAAAAACAACAAGTCACGGGGTCCAGATGATATATCCACAGAATTATTAAAACTTGGTGGGGAGGCAATAATTCCTTATTTACAAAGAATTTTCAACGTATCAATTAATAATTCGGCTCTTCCGGCGGATTGGAAAACAGCTATTATTATACCAATTTATAAATCTGGTAAAAGAACAGACGTCATAAACTATAGACCCATCAGTCTTACTTCAGTAGTGTGTAAGATTATGGAGCACTTATTAGCAGCCTACGTTAGATCTGAACTCGATAGAAAAGGGTGGTTTTTTAATGGTCAGCATGGGTTTCGGGAAGGGTTCTCGTGCGAAAGTCAAATGATAAATCTATTTCAGGAGTTAGCAGATGAAGTAGATAATGGGGGTAGAATAGATGGGGTTATCATAGACTTCGCTAAGGCATTTGATGTAGTACCTCATGATATCCTATTGGATAAATTAAATAAAACAGGTATAGAAAAAAGAGTGATACTATGGGTAGAAAAATTCTTAAGCGACAGATCGCAAAAAGTCAAAATCGGGGAACAATTGTCGGATTCAGGCGCTGTAACATCGGGAGTTCCCCAAGGCTCTGTAATCGGCCCCTTACTGTTTTTAATATTCATTAATGACTTACCGAATTACTTGAAGTCAGGGGTAAGGCTTTTCGCTGACGACTGTATCATATACAGAAAGGTAACAAACGAGGAAGACACTTTATTATTACAAGAAGATCTAGATAAAGTTAATAGCTCGGCTCTGGAAAATAAAACGAAAATTAATGGAAAGAAAAGCAGCTCAATCTCGTTTACTAAACGCACCTTGTTAAATGAGACAGAATATAGAATAGGTGGGGAACAAATTCCAAGGGTAACGAGCTGCAAATATCTGGGGATATTTTCCAACAATAGACTTGGGTGGGAGGAACAAGTGAATTTCACGGCCCGAAAAGCGTGGAATTCCTTACATTTCATTATGAGGAACTTAAAAAAGGGAAGTTCAAAAACAAAGGAGGTGGCATACTTATCTCTAGTTAGACCAATTTTGGAATATGGGGCACAGGCTTGTTGGGATCCTTATAGAATTAATCAAATAGAATCATTAGAGAAAGTTCAGAAAAGGGCTGCTAATTTTGTGCAAGTAGGGCCAGGTCATAGGAAGGAAAAAGTAAAACAGCTAGGTTGGGAGGTCTTGTCAGAAAGGAGGGAGAAAGCAAGACTGCATTTGCTATTCAAAGCTTATACGGGGCAAAAACCATGGATTGGAATTAGCTACAAAATGCAAAAGCCCAGTTATATAGGTAGATGGGATCACCAATTCAAAGTGAAATATAGAAAACAAAAAACAGATGTTGGCAAATTCTCATTCCTAAATAGGACTATCAACGACTGGAATAATTTACCTGTGGGGGTGTTTGGAGGAAATCCTCTTCAAGAAAATAAATTTAGGTCAAATCTGAAAAAACGTGTGAAGTCAAGTGGATATTTATTTAATATAAATGTGTTTCCGAATATAAAAAAGTGAAGTGAAGTGTTTCTCTTTTCTCTTTCAGGGCATCCACGGAACATGTTTATCTTTCTTTAGTTTATAATTATGTATATTTAATTATGTATCTGCCACCAGGCTTGCGCCCAATTGTAGATTATTAGCAAATACAATACAATACTTGTGCTCCTGAACGTTTTCAGAAAAAAGTGCAACAAATACTGGTAGGCTGTGACGGCATCGTATGTTTGATGGACGACATTCTAGTTTCCGGGCTACTCAAGAGGAACATAACAGTAGACTAGAGATGGTTTTATCAAAACTGCGCGAATCTAAAATCACGCTCAACGAGAAGTTGGTTATCAGCAGCCGATCAATTGAATTCCTGGGACACATCATCGACGAGTATACATATGACAAGAAGGGACTAAAAAGGCTGATGGGTATGGTTAACCTCTTAGCGAAGGCCATACCAGATAAAGCAACCATCTTGGCTCCACTTCAAGCTGGCATGGATCTATTTAAAGTAAACAATGAATGGTATCTAATAATTTTTGATAGGAACTTTCGTCACTTCTGGGTATCGGGAATATCTAACTTGAGAATGGAAACTATCATAGAAAAATTGTCTGAGATATTTGCAAGACAAGGCATCCCGGAAGAGATCTTCACAGACAACGGGACTCAGTTCAACCCATTTCGGGAATCCCAAAGGTTCAAGGAATTCCAGGAAGCATATGGCTTTAAATTAGTTACAACAAGCCCTGGCTACCCACAGAGCAATGGACTCGCCGAAGCGGGAGTTAAAATCGTCAAGAGAATTTTTGCGAAGGAAAAAGACCCCTACAAAGGCCTGCTGGCATACCGCAACACGCCTTTCGAAAACGGACACTCGCCAGCGGAACTATCGATGAGTCGTAGATTGAAACATTTCTTACCTCATATTCCAGTCAACTTGGAACCGAGGGTGGTGAATAGAGGAAAAGTTAAGGAAAAAGAAGACCATCGAGAGAAACTATAACTCGGCAAAAGGGGCAAGAAGACTACCTGAATTGGCTTCAGGGACCCGAGTTTTCGTAAAAGATATAAACAAGTTCGTCACGGTCATAAGAAAGGCAGACCAGCCGAGGTCGTATGTCGTCCGTACTGAAAATAATGACATACGTCGCAACAGACATACGATATGTCCGACGCTATCGACAGGAGACAACACACTACCTACAGTTCCGAATGGGACGACGACTGATGTGTCTACTACGCCCGAGAACAGAAACGTCCTTACGCCCGAGTCCATCGAGCAGCCGACGGGAGGTCGACGGACGAGATCCGGCCGAGTATCAAGAGCACCCCAGCGACTAGATCTTTAGCTTTGAGGGGGAGATGTTGTAGGAGCAGTGTTAGTATGTTGTTGGAGCTCTCTGGCGGCGTACACAGAGACAGGCAGTGTACCCGACGGGCTGATATCAGACAATCTGTACTTGTAAAACATACGTGTATTTCATAAAGGGTATTCATTAACACAACAAATTGAATACTCAAACAAGCTCAGACAACTGATAGAAATAAAGAAGAAAATTGGGAACAGCTCATCCAAGAAAACAAAGAAACTAAGTACAATGACTTTCATATCGTGGACCAATCAAACACTACAAGACGAATTTCCAACAATAACGACGCCACAACAGACAATAATCAAACTACCACCGAGACTATATATAATACAGATAACACCGACATTAATAACTACTTCAAAAGAATTATACATCACATTGACCAACGTGACACCGCGTGCTACGAGAGAATTGATAATTTGCACAGCCAAAACAAACTTGATACTATCAGAAAACTGTAACAGAACCTTTCGAACAGATGAAAACAGAAACGATAGATCAAATACAGACAGCATTACTCGGGACATACGAACAAAGATACAATTTGAAAATACATCCACAAACGAACATAGCCCAGACGGGAGTAACAATACTATTAACATTAACAAGAATGAAGATGGAAACCCCTCCGTCTACACCTTCATCGTCCACAAAACATCCCAATCCCCACCACCTCAAAAACAAACTCGCCATCATTCCATCACGGAGACCATTACCATTTCATCTTCGCCTGTTCCCACGAAAACAACGTCACAAGATCCGTTAGTAGAATTTTGGACTATATCAGAGCAACTGGTCAATCAGTTGCAGAGGCTGCTAACACATTACAACGAGTCCGCCTCATTAAACGATTCCTTTACTATTGTATCCGTAAAGGTATCCGAACATTCCTGTCATATGGAAATTTGCCGAAATTAATACTGTTTTGTTGTTGTATTATGATATTGCCTTTATAACAGGATGAAATAAAAATGCACTGAAATTCACTATCAATATTAAAGGCACACTGAATATTGCATTGAGTTGTCCTACAGCATTTGGCCACTCCAGATGCTCGTAGGCACAGGTCACTAATAATCCTACAATCATTCAAGAGTGCCAATTCCATAACAACAAAGACTCTAAACGTCAACATGCCGCCCGCCTTGAAGGCAGTGCCTTCGAAACTAACTTAACTTTACAAAAAATAAATAAAATGACTTGAATATATATATACATTACACATAAAAGCAAAAATAAATAAATAAATAAAATGAATTGACTATAGACACTTAACACAAAAGTCCTGCAAAATACACAATTAAAAAATTAACACTTGAATAAGAGAAAAGTGCTGTGAACGAGTATAAATGTCATTCGTCCTTCGGCAGCGGACAAAGTTTCCTCACTGCTCGCTTCGTAGACCCGGACCCTGTCCGTAGTGTGGCTACCCTCACCAGTCCATCACTGCCAGCGTGCACCTCAGTCACACGCGCCAACTGCCACTTGAGAGGAGGAAGATGATCATCCTTCAACAGAACCAAATCTCCGACCTCTAGATTCGGACGTTTCTGATGCCATCTAGCCCGCTGCTGGAGGGTGGATAGGATAGGATAGGTATTCTTTGGACCACCGTGCCCAAAAATGTTGTGTCATCTGCTGCACAAGCTGCCATCTAGATAACCTGTTGGTTGGTAATTTAGTCAGGTCTACAGTACCAGGATTAGTGAGCACATCCCCAATCAAGAAATGCCCTGGAGTCAACGGTGAAAGATCGTTTGGATCTCAAGACAACGGTGTAAGGGGTCGACTGTTGAGACAAGCCTCTACCTGTGTTAGAAATGTGTATGTTTCTTCATACGTAAGAGATGCGTTTCCTAAAATTCTCTTTACATGTCCCTTTACTGACTTAACAACTGCTTCCCATAATCCTCCAAAATTTGGTGATCTGGCAGGAATGAAACTCCATTCTATGTTATCATCCGCCAACGTACGCGTCATCACGTCGTGATGTACTTTTGTATTAAGAAATTTATATACTTCTTGTAGCTCTCGTTTGGCACCAACAAAATTAGTTGCGTTATCAGAGAAAATGTGCTGACATTTTCCTCTCCTTGCTACGAAACGACAAAGAGCTGCAAGGAACGATTCAGTAGGTAATGCACTGACAAGTTCCAAATGGACGGCCTTAGTGGCAAAACACACAAATACCGCAATATATGCCTTTAATCGTGCAGTTCCACGACGGTTACTGGGTTTGATGTAAACTGGACCACCATAATCAATCCCTGTGTGAAGAAACGGACGACTTGGTAATAATCTCTGTACCGGCAAATTTCCCATCTGTTCTTCAGCAGATTTTGGCTTGGCCTTAAAACAAGTAATACACTGGTTCACGATATGTTTGGCTGCTCGTCGTCCAGAAAGAGGCCAATATTGCAGGCGAACATTGGAGAGGAGTAATTGTGGGGGAGCGTGTAATAATCGTAGATGCTCATGTTTCATCATCAACTTAGTAAAGTGATGAGTTCCGGGCAATACTATTGGATGTCGTTGATCGAAAGATAAAATTGCAGGAGACAACCTTCCTCCTACACGTATGACGTTCTATTTGTCCAGAAAAGGATTCAGAGTCTTCAGTTTGCTTTGTAAGCTCACTTCTTTACCTTGTTGGAGACATTTTAATTCCGGACTAAACGTTTCCGCTTGTGTTATTCTGACACAACATCGTACAGCTCCTTGTAATTCCGCTGTACTAAGTAGTCCTCTTGAACGTTCTTCAACCCGTAATTTGCAGTTATGTTTGAAGCGAAGGCAATATGCAATGACATGTGTAAGCTTCACAAAAGTTGAGACTCCAAGTATTATTTGATTAGGCTCCGTGCACTCGAATAAAGTGACAACATTACGTTTTTCTGGCAAGTCAGTTGGAATATCAATGCTAGCCGGCTCCTTAATTGCGGTCATTAATTGTTGCGAACCCTTCCACCATCTTTCACAATACAAAATTTCGTGCGGAAATAATCCTCTTGAAATGGTATCAGCCGCATTGAGAGCACTTGGAACGCGAGTTCTTGAATTTCTGCAACACGATTTGCGACAAATGTTTGCCATTGGGATGACGGAGATTTCAGCCAACCCAAAACAATAGTGGAATCAGTCCACAAATATATTTGAAGAAACAACCTTTTGTGTAAGTCTTGACAATAATAGAGCCACAGAGAGCTCTATCCGTAGTATTGACTGTCTTTTCAAGGGAGCTACTCTCGATTTTGAACAGATAAGCCTTGATCGCATACAGTTATTTGAATCAAGAGACACCACATACAGACAGGCACCGTATGCAGTCTCTGACGCATCGCAAAAACCATGTCTTTCTGACTGAGTATTTATACAAATATTTCGTTCAATTTTCAAACTACTGATCGAAGGCAGACCTTGAATCAACTTGCTCCAAGTAGTTTGCATATTCAGTGGCAATGACTCATCCCAACTCAGTCCAGCTTGCCACAATTTCTGTAGAAATACCTTAGCCGTCACAATAATAGGACCCAATAGCCCTAACGGATCAAAAATCCTCGATATGCTTCAAAGCACTATTCGTTTCGTGAATGTTTCGTGTGGATTGAGCGGCTGTACCATGAAATGAAACACGTCTTGAGAAGGATTCCATAGGAGACCTAGGGTTTTAACAGAGCAATTGTCCGGTTCAGTTACTTCAAAGTCGATTGCCCTATTGTCAGATGGAATATGTTCCAACAGAGTGGGATCATTGCTGCACCATTTGCGTAATTTGAAGCCACCCATTTGCAGAAGTTCTCGAACTTGTTTTATTAAGATTTGTGCTGCTTCCTTGTCATTTGTGCCACTTAAAAGATCGTCAACATAAAAGTCGTTCATAATCACTCGTGAGGCTAATGGATAGATCCTTTCCTCTTCAGCTGCTAGTTGTTTAAGGCATCGAGTAGCGAGAAATGGCGCAGAGGCTGTACCGTATGTTACGGTTTTTAGGCCAAATGTAGACACAGGCAAGTTCGGATTTGCTCTCCACAAAATTCTTTGAAAGTCTGTCACCTTCTTCAACTCCAACCTGCCGATACATCTTCTCGATATCAGCTGTGAAGGCAAACGTATGGCTCCTGAATCAACTTACGATGGAAAATAAGTCATCTTGCACAGTTGGCCCTATCATCAGTAAATCATTTAATAAAGTGCCTGAAGAAGACTTGCACGAACCATCAAATACAACGCGCAGCTTCGTAGTAGAGCTTGATTCCTTAATGATGCAGTGATGAGGTAAATAATATGCTGAATCCGTCATTATTTCTGCATCCTTCAAACGTTGCATGTGACCAATAACTTCATATTCTTGCATAAACGAAGAATACTCTCTAAGAAGGCGTTTCTCTATGTTTAGAAATCTCCTGAATGCCGTCTCGTACGAGTTGCCAAGTCTGCTCGGATCATTCTTAAATGGAAGAGATACGCAAAATCTGCCGTCTTCCTTGCGTAGAAATGTGTTCAAGAAATGGACTTCACAAGCGTTTTCTTCCTTGTTTAATTTTTTCATAGTACAGTCCTCCAATTCCCAAAATTTTTCAAACTGCTTATCAACTTGTTCATTAATTGTTAGGAAGCACTGTAGTGAGTTATCAACGACTATTTTGACATCAACTCTACCAGATACAATCCAACCCAATGTAGTCTTTTCAAGCAAAGATGAGTTCGAAATGTTGAACTGCCCAACACACAATAGTTTATAAAAGATTTCAGCCCCTAATAACAGGTCGATTTTTTGAGGCATATGAAAGCTGGTGTCTGCCAGCTGAATATTAGGAGGCAAATTCAAAGTTGACATATCTACAGGAATGACTGGTAACTGACCTGTTATTTTCTGTAAAAACCATAAAATCAAACTCAGCTGAGAATGCATTGTATATGGATTGTATCTTAGCAGTAACGGAGTAACAAAGTTGTTTCTGAAGAACCTATACCGGTAACGACAGATGAACAGCGACTTTTCGGAAGACGTAATACTTTGGCAAAATGAGATGTGATGAATGATGACTGACTGGCTGAATCCAACAAAGCTCTGCAACGATGAGGCGTACCATATTTATCAAATATCCATACTACTGCCGTAGACAGCATAACCTGACTTGTATTTTTGCCTTTGCATACAAATGTAAAAGTATTGCTTGTAGCGCAAGTTAGATCTTGGGAGTTGACATTAGTATTATTTATTTTAGGACGGTTATCAAAATGTAATAGAGAATTATGCCTAGCCTTGCACTGTTTGCATGAACCAGACTTGCAAGCAAGTGTCTGATGCCCAGGCTTCAAGCAATTGAAACACAAACCCAACTTCCGTATTATTTCCGATCTTTGTTTCACTGATTTAGACAAAAATTCTTTGCATTGGAAAATCGCATGATTAGACGAACTAACATCAGTAGTTTTCGAGGAACCCATAATAGATCGATCAAACAAACGTTGGAACATGGAAACAACTCATGGAAGGACCTACAATTTACACGGATATAAAACATAGCAACAAGGAACCGATAACACGATTACCAATTTTTATAACTACAAACCATAATTTATGGACATGGTGTCACAATGACATAGACCCAATAAAACAAAGATGCATATTCCATAATTTAACCAAACGAATATGTTCATTAGAAAATAGATCAGCACCAATTCCAACACCTCCATCAACAATAACTGAACAAGACATATTTCAACTATTTATAAAATATTTTCCAATAATAGAAACAACAATACAAGAATTGTCAAATAAAACAAGTATTAACGATAAAAAACTAAAATATAAACAAGATTCATATAATTTTTTTTTGAAAAAAAACATTATCTGACTTGGCCTGAATTTGACTTTGACGAAACACTATTTGACTTCACAGATGACAGAACCCGACAAGAAGAAACCGAAACTGACAAACTCTACTGAAACACATAATGTTCAACAAGACGGATATGGAACAAATATGCAACCAACAATACTATACAACCTAATGAACTATTCTACCAGTATAATACATGGAAAAATACAAACAAGTTTATGGTTCGACTTAGACTTCAGTGACAATGACAAAAAACCATTCCTTGTTCCATATTTATTCTTTACGTTCTATACAAAATTACAACAGATATACTGAAACATGCCACGGTGCAAGATACAACCATATAAAATTTACATTAACAAATCAAGCAACTACACGAAAGCGTCTAACAACATCATCCGGAACAACAATAGAGACTATCGACTTCGAAACAAGTCAAAATCTATTACTATTCTGGGGAAATATTACAACAGAAAACCCTGGAATATTAGACAAAGAAATACATACACCACCATGGCACAAATCAAAAGGAGCACATTTACAAGAAAATAACTTCGAATATAAAATGGAAAAACTAGCAACTGGCCACATGAAAACAATTCACATAAAACCGACACAACTTCCAGAGGGATTTTATTGGCAAGCATTCAAAATGGACGCAACAGGAGGTACATTAGCCTACTTGATACCAACAATCCAAAACACAAGATAATCCATCTCAAACATTTGGAAACGGTAGTTTTGCAGCACTCAGACACAGACAAGACTACAATTCCTGTCCAGCATTATACTTAGACTCGCCACATATTAAAGATGAAACAGGAACCATGAAATTTATATATAGAATAAAAATAGACTACGAAATTGATTACACTTTATTCCCTAATTCGTCTTCTCAAAATGATGAATCATATTGGAGAAACGTAATGAAATTACCGCAAACAAACAATACAATTTACTTCATTGTCCAGATTCTCACATATACAACTAAACTAAAAAGTGGATTAGGCCTATAGGGGAAACCACTTTAAAAAAAACGATGCTAGGTAGCAACCTCAGTGGTGCATTGGAATATTATTCTCCATGACACTTACTATGTAGTAGCACATTTAGGAGCTGTATTTGCTATCATAGGAGGCATTATTATGTGATATCCTTTAATCACAGGATTAACTTTAAACTCAAAACTATTAAAAATACAATTTTTTTCCATATTCATAGGGGTTAACTTAACATTTTCTAGGATTAGCAGGTATACCACGACGATATTCAGATTATATCTAGAATTGGATCTTCCATCTCCACAATTACAACTATTACATTAATCCTTATCATATGAGAAAGAATAACAAATAAACGATACACTATTTAATTCAAACAATGAATCAGCAGCAGAATGATTACAAAACTACCCACCATCAGAACATAGATTCGCACAATTACCTATTTTAAATACATTCTAATATGGCAGAATATTGCATTGAATTTAAGCTTCAAATATTAAGTAAACTTTTATTAGAAATGGCCACTTGAAATAGTATAAACCTTCAAGACTCAATTTCCCCTTTAATAGAACAATTAATATTTTTTCATGATCATACTATATCTGTTATTATAATAATTACATTAATAGTAACATTTTCAATAATTAAAATTATTATAAATAAAATATCTTTTCGTTATATATTAAGACATCATACTCTAGAAACCATCTCAACCCTAATACCAGCTATTGTATTAATTTTTATTGCAATTCCCTCACTACATTTACTATACATAATGCATGATTCCAACGAATCCATAATTACAACTAAAACTATTGGACGTCAGTGATACTCGTCATATGAATATTCAGACTTCAAAAAAATCGAATTTGACTTTTATACTAAATGAAAATTCAATATCATTCCGACTATTAGACGTTGATAACCGTACAATTCTTCCAATTTATACAAATATTCCAATTATCACATCAGCCTCCGATGTTCTCCATTCCTCAACAATCCCAAATCTAGGAGTAAAAATTGACGCCACCCCAGGACGTCTAAATCAAACAATATTTTTCATTAAACGTCCTGGGTTAATATTTGGTCAATGTTCAGAAATTTGTGGTATTAATCATAGATTTATACCCATCGTCATTCAAGCTATTAACATCAAATACTTCATTAACTGATTAACTAATCGAAACTAAGGAATTAGTTAAATTAATAACCTTAAAATGTCAATTTAAAATTACCTCAAGTATTCCTTGACATTAGATGGCTGAAAAATAGCACTGGTCTCTTAAACCATATTATAGTATATTATACTTCGAATGAATACCACAAGTAAGAAATCTTTTATGATTACCATTATTATTATTATATTTATTATTATTTCAATAATATAAACTAAAGAATTTAAAAACTTAATATGATAACTAATTTATTTTCAAGATTTGATCCATCCAATAGTTCATTATTAGCACTATTATCACCCCATACTCATTTTGAATATTTAAATCACGATCCCATATAATATTTAATACTATTTTAACAAAATTAAATTTGGAATTTTCTATTATAAATAATTTAAATAAAAGAACAATTATTATATTTATTAGAATCTTTATAATTATTTTAATTAACAATGTAATAGGTTTATTTCCTTATATCTTTATTAGTACCAGCCACATATTAATAACAATCTCAATTGCACTTCCCATATGATTAAGACTTAATATATACGGATGAGTAAATAAAACCAACAACATATTTCAACATTTAGTTCCCGCTGGCACCCCATCCATATTAATACCATTTATAGTTTGCATTGAATCAATTAGAAATATAATCCGTCCAGGAACCTTAGCAATTCGACTAGCAGCCAACATAATTGCAGGTCACTTACTTTTAACTTTATTAGGCAACTTGGGAAATAAAATTAACGAATTAATACTAATCACTATATTGTCAACTCAAATATTATTTATTTTAGAATGAGCCGTCTCTATTATTCAAGCTCATGTATTTTCAGTATTAATCACCTTATATTCAAGAGAAATTCACTAATGTTCAATATAAATTCAAACCACCCATTTCATCTTGTCCATAATAGCCCATGAGCTATAGTAATAACCATTATTATTTTAACTATAATTCAATGATGACGTGACATTACACGAGAAGGATCTTATCAAGGTTTACACACTAACAATGTATCAACTGGACTCCGTTGAGGAATAATTGTATTTATTACATTAGAAATCCTATTTTTCATATCATTTTTTGAGCATTCTATAATAAAAGTTTAGCAGTAAACACTGAATTAGGAATAATATGGCCTCCAATAGGAATTGAATCCTTTAACCCTTTAAATATCCCTTTATTAAATACTATTATCCTTTTATCGTCAGGAGTATCAATTACATGAGCTCACCACTCCATTCCATTTTAATAAATAATTCAACACAAACTAAACAAAGATTATTTATTACCATCTCATTAGGAATTTATTTTACTATACTTCAAGCATATGAATATCTAGAAGCACAATTTTCCATTTCTGACTCAGTATACGGATCAACATTCTTTATAGCAACAGGATTTCATGGTATACATTGACCAACTTCACAGGATTACTGATATAATAGAAAAAGCGTTACAAGATAAATTAATGTGCTCAGCGATATTTCTTGACGTTGCGCAAGCATTCGATAGTGTGTGTGGCATCAAGGATTAATATACATATTGAACAGAATGCTGCCCAAGCAATATGTGTAAATTATAAACTCCTACATATCTAATACTCTTCCGAATCAAACAAAAAGACTTAAAAGAAATTCAAGCAAGTGTTCTTGGACCAGTACTGTACCTGCTGTTTACAAGTGACATCCCAAAATTAGATGACGTGAAACTCGCTACGTTCGCTGACGATACAGCGATATTAGCAACAACATCCACACAAGTGCTACAAGTCGCTACTAATACTATATATCAATGGGCCAAACAATGGAAAATTAAATTGAACGAATTAAAATCCATTCATGTTAACTTTACGAATAAAAGAATGATTGACCCTCCATCTCTGCACATAAACGGAACCACAGTACCATACGAAAATAAAGCCAAATATCTTGGTATGACATTAGATACCAAGTTGAGATGGAAAGAACACGTAAAAAAGAAAAAGGAACAACTCTACATAAAATATCGACAGTATAGATGGCTCATTGGAACCTGTCTTTGTATAACAAAACTTTGGTGTATAGCCAAATTATTAAACCAACCTGGTCGTATGGTACACAACTATGGGGATGTGTAAAACAAAATAATATCAAACAAATACAGACATTCCAAAATAAAGTTTTACGTGCCATGGTGAATGATGCCTTGCCATTTCAACTGTCAAAGAAGAAATTAAAAGAATTGGCTCCCCCCCTCCGCAAGCACGAAGAAAGGCTTCGCCGGCATGAAAACACTAAAGTTCTTCAGCTCTCGGACAATAAATACCTGTTCACAAGACTCAAGCGAAGGAAACCATTTGAATTAGTATGAAAGACATATTAAAAAATAAAGCACGCTGCGTGAGCGTGAAATACAGTCGTAGGACAACAATGAAAACTAAAGGATGTCATTGGACTAATTTAGCTAATAAGTAACTAGATATAAGAATTAACCAGACCAGTTTTAGTTACGAAAAAAAAATTCTTCCGCGAAAGCAGCCAGCTTGAACAGATTCTCAAAAAAACCTTCAGTAAAGCCTTCAGGTATGTCTGTAAACAACTCGTAAACCATCTTAAAATATCCTTTCACATGTCAATACTTATTCAGTGATGCTGTTGCGGTGAATGGTCAAACCGCAAAGAAGCAAGAGGAAAAAATGAATTTGATGAAATGTATTTACTTCCATTTAATAACGTAACAAGAGTTACAAGTTAATAATAATAAAAATTAAAACAGATTGAAAATGTTGCTAAATATACAACATCAAATAGAAAGGAAGCCTGGACCTATTCATTATTTGTATGTGGCACTGCTTTCACATCAGGGTCATTCCATGTCAGTTCAACCCAGCCATGACACCCATGGTCTCAGATTTTGATGAAACTTGGCATGTTTGTTCCTTTCATGGATATAAGGAATGATATGAAATATTTCTGCTCTATCACAAATGGTTTTTGTTTTACAGCCTGCTAAAGTTTTTGAAATCGCGTGTTTTTTTTCGATCGGCGGATGAAATGAAATTTGTTCTCCCATAGAAAATACATTATATCTTCCTTATTTACCAACCTATGTTGATGAAATTTTTTATGGGAATACTTCAATTGGAAAGGAAGCCAGAAAAAAAATATTGTATCTATAAACTATAAGTAAGTGGTCTGAAAAAAACTCTGAAATGGTGAAATGAATTTTTTTAATGAAATATCACTATCGACGCGAAGCGGAATATCATCGTGAGGAAAAAGGATAACGACAAAAGTTTTTTATAATTATTATTTATAAAGATATACACTACCACATGAAAAAATAAAATTAATGGTTTTTTTACTCCTTGAATGATTTTTTTCACTTCAAACATAGGAAATGGGTCGTTCCATGTCATGTGGCTTAGTTTTCAGAACCGATCCCCGAGAAACCATTTCCTATCTTGCGCAAGCCTTTTCATTTCCTTATAACTAGCACAATCAATCTGCTTAGCGTAATCCATCCTTGGCCTCGCTCTTGTGTTCTTACCACCACACTTCCCTTTAATGCTAATTTTAGAAGACTAGTGCCTTAGTCAACATTCTCCATATTGTCCGCTTTTCCCCTATTCTGTGTTGAACTTTGACCCTTTGAACCCATTGTATCCTTTGAATTTTTGAACCTTTGAATTTTTGAACCCTTTGAACTTTTGAACCCTTTGAACTTTTGAACCCTTTGAACCCTTTGAAGTTTTGAACCCTTTGAAGTTTTGAACCCTTTGAAGTTTTGAACTTTTGAAGTTTTGAACCCTTTGAAGTTTTGAACCCTTTGAAGTTTTGAACCCTTTGAACTTTTGAACCCTTGAACTTTTCAACTTTTGAATTTTTGAATTTTTGAACTTTTGAATCCCCAACGGCTACTACAATTGTTTCATGAAAAAGAACATCTTCTTAAAACTATTAATAGATGGCCAACTCCACACAGAAAAAGCACCCTGAATCTACTATATTTACACCAAGGTGTTACTTGACAATATTTCTGCAATTCCCACATGGTTAGAAATTATGTTATAAAGAAACCAACACATTCATTTACGACATATAAAAATATAGTGCCAAGAGATTGAGAGAGGTGAATTAACAAACATTCAACTGTAATCGCCTTGAGACCATTTAGTTATCACAAAAGTGACTAAACAAGTTACAAGTCATCTAGCGGTCAATTTTAGAATCCCTGATCAAGCAATCAGTTATATATATATATATATATACACACATTTGTTAAAAAGGATGATGGTAAAGTACACTGTGGAAGAAAGAAACGCTGTATTGGATTAAACTTGTTAAACGAAAAAGTAAAATAGGCTACTAAAAAGGATGTTTACACCTTCACATATATTGGATCATTTTTATGCTGCTTTAACAAGAAATTTTTGCATTATTTTAAGAAAGTAAATTTTTTAGAAGAATAAGATCATAAGTTGGATCTAAAACAGAGGCTTGTTAAATGTGTCAAGAAATTAAGGACAGATAATATTTTGGCATATGAACAAACGGTGTCTAAATTGATTGATAAGTTTGAGACTAAATTTAAGATGACGTTAGAGATTAGATTAGAAAGAAAATTATATAGTACTTGTAAAGTGTATGGTGAAAATATAAGAATTTTAATACGTAGAGTGATAATGTAATGTTGTATGACAATTTATATTAACTTTTTCAAACTACACATCGACATAAAAAATGCTAAGGAACAAAAGCAAAAGGGGAGTGTGTTTCATTGAAATTGTAGTATTAGGAGTGTTGGAAGAAGATTTGCTAACCATAATAAATGGCATGAACGCATGATGGAGAAACAGTTCAATATTTGCATTAACAGAGGGAAAACCAAGGTTATGGAGTGTAGTATGGGAAACAGTCCAATAACAAAGACTGTTAGATTGGGAAGGGATCTTTTTTTAAGCAAGTTAAATAATTCTGCTACTTGGGAAAAACTAGAGTAGGATAGCACAGTGAATATTAGGAAATCGTTATTTGGGAGTTGCAGAAAGGAGAATACAAGATTTTTAAATGTGGTGCTATAGGAGAATGAGATGGGTGGATAGGGTAACTAATGAGAAAGTTCTAAACAGAATAGGGCAAGTGCAAGCAATATGGAGGACTTTGAAGAGATAGATTAGTAGGCCATGTTTTGAGACATGAGGGTCTTGTAAAATTAGCAATAGTAAGAACAGAAGAGAGGGGATAAGGATGGAATCCATTAAGCAGATTAGGGAGAATGTGGGGATGTGCTAGTTATGCGGAATTGAAAAGGCTTGTGTAACATAGGTTATCATGGAAGGTTGCATCAGACCAGTCAGAGGACTGAATACCAAAAAATAACAACAACAACAACAACATGAATAAGAAATTATGTCATGAGAAACTGCATGAATACAAGTTGTTAGTTTAAGTTCATCAAAATTTCTATCCCAAATAATTGTAAAACGGTTTGTAAATCAATATATCATTGCATGTTGTGTCCAGAGTAATCTGTATAATAATTATTTTTCAATACTAAGTGACAAATCACTGAGTAACCACAAATTAAAATAAAATAACGTGTCAAAGATTGACACTTGAGGTACATCGGACAAATGGAAAATTTACAGATTCTATTCCCACATTTAATTGTATGTTTATATACATTATATCAGTGTCTGGGTGAATTATATTTGAGAAAATCATCAGACCCATCCATGTAAATGATTTCTAGATAGATCTGACGGCGCTGAGAGGCTGAGGAAACTGAACGGAATTTAAAAATATAAAGTAATATTCGTGTTATATTATCCAAATGCAAAGTTATTTATTTCATTCAGATTATTAAAAAAATAAACCTGTAACAAAATTTAACTACCTACGAGAATTAGGTTGCAAGTAAAATAGTAACAACTGGAGAAAGAAACACGACATCGGCAGAAGAAGGAAAATAAATAAATTACTAATAGATTGTTTCTTAAATTATTAAGGAAAATTAAAGGAATTTCGTTATAAAACCATTACAAACAAGAAAATTTTTATTTTTGTGTAAAAAAGAAAATAGACTTTCTCAAGCCAAGGGATTGTTGACCCTCGTACAGGCTAAAGACAAAGCAAGTGTGTGTGTGTAGAACGAACTACGCTGTTTACTACGTGCTTATGAACGTAAAGATAATGAAATAACTAACAACGTCGAATCATCATGAATTTTAGGAAATACTTCACAATTCGGCATGGCTCAGTAAAAAAATTAACCTTATCAAGACCACAAAATAGAAAAGTAAACATTGCAAATTCCCAAAACTTCAGAGTTTTTTTAAAATTATTATAAATAGAAAACAAAAGGGCGGAAGAGAAGTTACTATGCAACATAATAAGCGGTAGTCGTCAGAACAACTGGAGAAAGTACAAATTTGTTCGCAAGCGGAAACAAAACAATGACTGTGGGTTGTTTTTTGTTTTTTTTGAGTAGGGGGAGAATGCATTTACGCATACCTCCGGAGAGGTTATGTGGGACTCAGACCCACTAAACTCCCACCCCCGTCCGTCAGGCATTACTTCACCGGAAGTAGTATGGCCAATGGCGCTTTGTGTACTCTATTTGCTACAGTGTATATAGCTATTTACATATCATCCTCATCCTTTTCTTCTATTCTCAATCTTTTTCTTATGGATGCCGCAAAGTCCGCAACGCTGTTCCACTTTTGTCGCTACAGCATCAAAATCGCTGTTAGGTTCGCCGTAGACATCTTCTGTGCGACTGCATATTCCAGATCATCTCTCTCCAATCCGAAACGGGGACATGTGAAGATTATGTGCTCTGCATCCTCTATTGAGTCGCATGGCATTTTCTACCAGGCAGAGTCTATGTCGGTATTGCCTGAAGCACCCATGTCCTGAGAGCAGCTGAGCCAAGGAGCCGTCCATTTCCCCGTGTTTCCGTTCGACCCACGCTTTAATATTTGGGATTAGACTGTAGGTCCATCTACCATTTTCGGGCGATGGTCTTTTCCCTCTCTTCATTTTTCAGGACTTGAATATTTTTCTCTTCCCTCTTTCTGCGTTGGTACAGGGCGCTTCGTTCTATTGGCAACAATTCGATAGGCGGCATGTCCGCCAGAAAGCACGCAGATGCCACCCGTAGGGCGCTTCTTTTGTAGACACTCCTCATAGGTCGAAAGTCCGCGTATAGCAATGTGGAGCTAACCACGCTTCATAGTAGTTTGCGGCGTTTCTGTCTGGGGCCTCCCATTACAGGCATGATGCGTGATAACGCCGCCTTTCCCCCAGTTGCACGTATGTGCTCCCTAAAGTTAAGTCGGGAGTCGATCAGCACTCCCAGGTATTTTATGTGGGGTTGGGTGGTTATATGGCATGGTCCGACGGTGATTTTGGCGCATTCGAGCTTTTTCCGGCTTGTGACCAGTCTTCTGTTCCGCGAGCTTGAGTCCCACCGACGTTAGCCAGTTCCTTATAGTGGATATGGCCTCATTTGTGGTCAGGGTGACCTCCTCCAGTATTTTCCCAACTGCAACTACCACGATGTCGTCTGCGAAGCCCGTTGTTTTCACTCCTTCCGGCTGGGGAAGTTTAAGGATAGCATCGTACATGATGTTCCACAGAGGTGGGCCCAGTACTGAGCCTTGTGGGCCGCCACCCGTGACATTATAAACTTTGTCCCCTTCCGCTGTCTTATACATTAGCTTTCTTTCACTAAAGTAACTGCCGAGCATCGCCCTTGACGCTTCCAGGATGCAGTCCCAACGAGCCGAGTTAAATGCATTCTTGATGTCGAGGGTTACAATCGTGCAATATTTCTTGGTACCCCTTTTCCATCTTTCGCCCTGTACGGCCTAATTTGGCTCTAGCGATCACCTCTTGGATCGCATCCACGGTAGACCTTTTTCGAGTCTCCTGCATATTATGCTTTCCAGCACTTTGCCAGCAGAGTCCAGCAAGCATATGGGTCTATACCCTGATGGGTCCTCGGGTGGCTTTTTGCCTTTCGGCAGGAGGACAAGGTCCCCTCGCGTAAACACGCATTTATACTTTGAGGAAGGCTTGCGGACGAGCCCTGATGGCCAGTTTTAGGGCTATGTTCGGGATGCAGTCTACTCCTGGGCCTTCTTACCTTTAATTTTGTTACATACTGAGAGTACTTCTTCTCTACCTCAGATGCTTCCACTGCCAGGTAAGCTGGTTCTACCACGCCGTCCTGTCTCGGAAATAGGGTTGAGACTATTTCGTCGAGTAGTGCACGGTTTCCTTTTATTGTCGACACGACCACCATGCAGGGTTTGCCCCATGGGTCGGTGACTCTGTGGGGGTCTTAGAGAATAACTGCTACACGGTAACATCGGATACGGAAAAGGCAAATCTACTAAATTAATACTTCATTTCAGTAGTTAACGATAGCAAGTCAATTTCAGTTAGAGAACAATGATAAAAGTTCGGAGCTTTTCGAGATAAAGGCGAAAACAATCTGACAGATTACATAAATTGAAAAACAAGTCAGGCGGTCCACAGGATATATCGGCAACACATTTAAAGCTTTGAGGGGAAGCAATAACTCTGTATTTAATAAGAATTTTCAATGTATCAATTAATAATTTGGCTCTTCTGGCTGATTTGAAAACTGCTATTATACCAATTTATAAATCTGGTAAAAGAACAGACGTCAAAAACTGCAGACCCATCAGTTTTACGTCAGAGGTGTGTAAGATAAAGAGCATTTATGAGCATCCTACGTTACATCCCAACTTTATAGAAAAATCTGTTTTTTTTAATGGTAAGCATGGATTTGGTAAGGGTTCTCGTGTGAAAGTCAAATGATAAATCTATTTCAGATCAAGTAGATAATGGGGGTACAATATGGGGTTTTCGTAGACTTCGCTAAAGCCTTTGATGTAGTGCCTCAAGATATCCTATTGGATAAATTAAATAAAACAGATATAGATAAAAGAGTGGTATCATGGGTAGAAATTTTTTTTAAGCGATAGATCGCAAAAAGTGAAAATCTGAGAATTTTCGGATTCAGGCATAGTAACGTCGGAAATTAAAGGCTCTGTAATAGTGCCAGTATTGTTTTAATATTTATTAATTACTTACCAAATTATTTAGAACTTCTAGATAAAGTCAATAGCTGGTCTCAGGTAAATAAAATGAAAATTTATGGAAAATTAAAGCAGCTCAATCTCGTTTGCAAAACGCACGTTGTTAAACGAAACAAAATATAGATTATGTGGGGAACTAATGCCAAGGGTTACGAGCTGCAAATACCTGGGGATATATTTCAACAACACTTGTGTACGAGGAACAGGTGAATTTCCTTACATTTCATAATGAGGAACTTATAAAAGGGAAGTTCAAAATAAAAGGAGGTGGCATATTTATCCTTCGTTTGACCAATTTTGGTATACGGGGCGGCTTGTACTTAGAACAATTAGATTGGGAGATATTGTCACAAAGGAGGGTGAAAGCAAGGCTGCATTTGCTATTCAAAGCTAATACGGAGAAAAAACCAAGGATTGGAATTAGCTCCAAAATACAAAAGCCCAGTTATATAGGTAGATGGGATCATCAATTCAAAGTAAAATGTAAAAGCAAAAAACAAATGTTTGCAAATTATCATTCCTAAATAGGACCATCAACGACTGGAATAATTTACCTGTGGGAGTGTTTGGAGGAAATCCCCTGCAGTGAAATAAATTCAGGACAATTCTCAAAAACTTGTAGTGAAGTGGTTATTTTGAATAATATAAATGCACATTGGAATTTAAATATTAAAGTGAAGGGAAGACTTAAGATAATATAATTCTTGTAGACTATCTCATTTTTTTCAGAGCTTTAGAAAATTTTAAGGACAGATTTGTTTAGATTAGGAGTATTGATGATTAATAATTTTCATTTTTTATCTGCCACCGGGCTTTTTTAGACTAACAAATACAATACAAGACAAGAGTCATAAAGTATCTTAAGTAAATATGGATGATATTTCAAGAGTCGAGGAATTTCCAATTAGAGAATTATGTTTCAACTATTTGTGGAGTAAACTAATTTCGATAGTTTTGGATAGTTCAAACTATTTCCTGACTTCGCGGAGTATTCATTTTGTCGCCACAAAGTGTAATAAATAGAATCCTACAGGATGACTGATGTCAAACCAAATTCGCTTCGTAAAACCTCCACGCTAAACAGTTTCCAAAGAACGAATAATTTCAGTTAATAAGAAGGGAGAATAGAAGATGTAATTATAAACAGAACTACTAAAGAGTAAATTATAATACCCTGTTTGAAGGGTTCTCTTTTCTTGTGCCCCTCGTGTCAACATCAGCCATCATGAAATTAACAATAATCAACAATTACCGTTGTTTCACAGTAAAAGTGAATTAATTTCAAAAATAATTAAATAAACTAAGCTTACCTTTAAACTTTACACGTCCTTCCCACCTGTAATCCTAACAATCACGAGGTATTTCGATGACGAAATGGCGGAGGTACTGTTTACTCGATTAAACATGGAAAGTAAAAGGAATTACAGTTTAACGTAAAGAAAAAAAAGCACAAGACAAAATTATTGATCAAAGAAAATTTGGATGTCAGTCTAAAAATTAAAGTTATTAGCAAATTTCAAAAAATAAAAATTTACTTACTATCTAGGAACGATATTTAAATGTGTTATTCTTTCGGAATCAATGATTTAGAACAAGTCTTTGTAGAAACTTTCCATCATTACGCAGCCGAGAGGTGTAGACGAAACTAAGCACAGAGGAAAGAACTGCCCTGAAATAAAAGATTACACTCGGATAAGACGTTCAATTTTTAAGGTCTTAAATAAAAATCAATAATTAAGAATAAAGGAAGTGGCACGTCAAATAGAAATAGAAACATGGTGACTGCAATAGAAGAAATATAAAAAGTATTTTTTTTGCAATTAAAACGTGTTTAAATGTGAAATATTATTATGTATGTAAATTAGAAGTTACTTGAGGTGGGAGTACGCTGTATCCAAAGTGGTTACCCAAAATGTGGATCTAATGTCTAGAAATGCTTTAATATAACAAAAGCCAGTCAAAATTCTGCGAGGATAGCAGAGCAGGCAATATCAGGCACTGCGGTGTGTGAATTTGAAGGAAGATATCTGCATCACCACGTGGTCCATGTCCACCTGTCCATGCGATTACTTTTCTGCAACGTTCCTTCCTTCCGGAATCAACAGGGCCGACGGCCGCCAGAATCTGAAATTCCACACCCAAATTAACCAAACTAACAAATTTCGAGGAAGCACGGGACAACAAACTAAAATCTGTCTCCATTAAAATCGTACATCATCTGAAGCAAATTTGCATGTCAGTCCCAGCTAATAAACAGTGCCCGTGATCGGCTTCAAACGCAAGTAATGGTTATTTTTCAAGATTACAGTAATAATAGAAATCCCATTCAACGCTATGTCTAGAAACACTTACTTGGTAGACGAGAGGCTAGTAACTGAGGCTTACAATAATTTCCCGTGGTTAGTGTCAACAGTGACTGAAATTTTTTGAAATTTTAAGAAGAAACGTCAATGCGTCACGGTCATGTATCGAAATTAGGACGAATAATTATACTAAATTCCACTGTGCGTGCCTGAAGTGCAAGGCCCGGGTTCTCAGCCCCGTCAGGTCATGACCAAGGAAAACAACCAACTGGTCAAAAGTGCTCCCCTACGTAGAAAATATCTCGTATGGTCTACGTTCAATGTGGTCTACATCTAAGATTTTAGCCCAGTATCTTCCAAAACAATAAATTTCCAAGTTATAAATAACTGCCAAGCAATTCGGGTAATAAATAATCTGACGTAAAACGATTAAAAGAACAGATCTAGTGTACGAAATCTTGAATCACGAGGAGGAAGGCTTCCATGTTGTTTCATCTGGTAAAATAAGGCAGAAATACTGACGTAATAAAATATTCTTCCTGTCGTTACTTTAAAAAGATCATTAATAGGACTAGTCATTAAATAAAGTCTAATCGTGAAAGGGGGGGAATACTACGGCCTAGAGCTGAACTACGGAACATACCTTTTTTTAAAATTCTTCTGAAGAATTAAACTGTACAACATATTGAAATTAAAATTGGGCATGTTTCATCCATGGAAATTAAAGACGAATATTTCTTATAAATAATTGTAGTTAATTCCACTGCGCGTACCTGTGTTGTGAGGCCCGTCAGGTCCTGACCAGGGAAAACAAACAACTGGTCAAAAGTAAAATATCTCGAATCGCCGACGTTCAACGTGGTCGAAGATTGCTTTCCGTAATATACTGTTAGGAAAAATAAAATACTTCGGAATTGTTTAAATCATATTCAAAACCTTCATGAGACCCTCAACTATTTAAAATATTCTACGTTGGTGACAAATATGATTTTAGAACACTAAGTGTATAACTGAAATACAGTGTACTATTTGAAAGACACAATCAATAAACACTTTTTACATAATTCTTGAAAAATGTTACAAGTGTTTTTCAAACATTATATAATGCCTGGCCTCCCAATTTATTATTAAAAATCATAGACATCTACTCATCTAACATTCTTTAGAAACTTTTATTTGAAATATCGACGGATATTTTACACTGCCATAAGGCTGCCGAACAATATATTTAATTAAAATTCTCATGCCTTAAATACTAACACTGAATTTCTCAAAAAATTATTCACTTCATATAGAATTTTTTTTTTCATTATACTTAACGTGCAAAGCCATGAAAAAATCTTTATTTATTTACACCTAACAAAATTAAGAGGACTTACGGCAAGTATTAAACTTCAATTCATATTTAAAAATACTTTTATTCATTAAAAGATCAATTAAATTTTTATTGCTGGATTTAACGCAAATGTCCTACGTTTCTTCCGTATTATTCATAGGTGCAAAATAAATATTGAACTTGAAATCTTTAGGAAGGCGAATATTTGTGTGATTTTAAAATACATTAAAATTGTATGCTTGAGCCAACTATTTTCTCTCACCTGCGTTTTCCGGAGTTCACTCACTTATGACGTCATCAAACGATAAACTGCATAGTTTGTTACGTGAGGCTGATGGAATATGTTTTATCTTGGGCCATTATAATTTAATCTTTTATCCTCTTCTTCTGAAATAACATCTTTCATCATCGTACTAACACACAATGACAAAATTACGTGTACAAAACTAAAGATGATTACAATTATATAATGATGTGTTGAAACTATGTTGCAAAAATATTTGCTCGCCAGTTAATTTCTTTATTACTGCGAAAAACGGTCGCATATCAGCAAGTTTTGGAACAACGGTTCCATTATTATGCTTAAAGTATGAATTATGGTTCAACTATATATTTAGAGAGATTAAGTAATTAATTGGTTTCCAGTGCGTTCTTTTGGTGAATTAATGCAAGCTCTAAATCCAAACGAGTAAAATACAAAGGCAACGTAGTGGAGGCATCTGCCTCTGGCAAAAAACTAAGTCAGAAATGGCAGCTTTTACGAGGCCGTAGGAAGTTTTTACAGCGCTCAACTCAGCGCGATTAATATTGCTATTTTACGAGCGTTGCGGGTGGGTCAACTCGTAACTTTATCGGTTCGAATTACCTATCTTTACATGTCAGTCGCCCACTTTCAATTATTAAAACAAAATATAATTTACAGACGAAACTAAATGGAACTGCTCTTTTATAAGAAATAAGAAAAATTAAATGGGAAAAAATTTACATTTAGGAAACAGTTTTTGAGTTTTACAGCCACAGAAGGGGGGAGAAACTCAGTGGGGAAACTATGCGGCATAATATAAAATTGTCATCAGTCATGGTTCTCAATAAGGCCAAAAGCTTTACCCCGTTCCATGCCTTATCAACTTTTTACATCATTCCACATTCTTTACTTTTAATAATAAATTTTATCTCTGATTATTTCCGGATTATTGACAAGAGACGTGGAGAAATATTGTCTTGAAAATCTGAACTTCAAGCCTATTACATATCACAGATAAGTGGATTAGATTTTTTGGTTATAATAATTATACCAATGTGGAAAAGTCTTCAATGAATAGTTTATTCAAACTATATTAACATCTGCGTTCATTTAGTAAAAACATAATTATACCCATACCGAAGAAGACTGGGGCTGATAGATGCGAATAGCATAGGAAAATTATTTAAGTATCTCATGCATGAAAAATATTAACGAAATTAGTATATAGGAGCATGGAACGTCAAATAGTTAGAAGAAGATCAATTAGGGATAAGAGAAGGAATATTGACTTTAAGACTAGTTTAGAAAACAGGTTAAGAAAAATCCGGCCTACGTTCATGACATTTCTATATTTAGAAAAAGCGTTTGATAATGTGAACTGGAGCACACTATTAAGGATTTTGAAGAGCACTGGAATAAAATATCGAGAAAGCAGGCTTATGCCGAAGACAGGCAGCAGTAATTAGAATAGAATCAGGATGCAGGATGGAGTCTGTCCCCTATGCTAACATATATAGAGCAGCCGATGAAGAAACCGAATGTGAAAAAAAGGAAAACTGCAAGGAAAAGAAATAAAAACCCTACGTTTTCTGATGATATTGTAGTTTTAGGGAAGTCAGAAGAAGGCTTGGCAACGTATGATAAATAGTATGAACGTCGTCCTGGAGGAAGGGTACAACATGAGGATTTATAGAGGAAACACCAAGGTAATGTAGTATGGGAAACAGTGGAATAACAAAGGGTGTTAGATTGGGAAGGGATATTTTGATGGAAGTTAAGGAATTATTCTACTTGGGCAGCATAATAACTAAGACATAAAGAATATGATAGTACAGGCAAGGAAGGTTTTTGGAAAGAGGAGAATTTACTTACGGGTAATATGAGTGTCAATATTAGGAAATAGTTGCTAAAAATGTAAGAATGGAGGGTGGCGTTATGTGGGTGCGAAACGTGGACGATAGGAGTTGCGGAAAAGAAAAGAATAGTAGCCTTTTAAATGTTGTGCTGTAGGAGAATGCTAAAAATCAGATTGGTGGATAGAATCACTAAAGAGAAAGTTTTAAACAGAATAGGGGAACAATATAGAGGACGTTGGCCCACAGAAGGGATAGATAGATCAATAGGCCACGTTTAGGACATGAGTGTTTTGAAAATTAGCATTAGAGGAAAGTGCGTAGCGTAAGAACAGAAGAGGGAGGTAAAGGATGGAATATTCTAAGCAGATTAGGGAGGATATGGGATGTGCTAGTTAACATGAAGGGTTGCATCAGACCAGTCTTAGGACTGAATACAACAACAATAGTTATTTTCAAATGAGGGCTGACGTGAACTTGAAGCTCTTCCGTGATTCGTCAGATCAAATACATTCGACGATGTGATATATATATTTATAACGTTTGTTTATCAACTCTTTAATGCGAAAGACAGCTGAATACAAAGACTTTATCACAACAGTTGACAGTTCTTTTTTTTTCGATTTCGAGCAGCAGAAACATTCCACATGACAAGACTTTTACTTAACATGATGAACTAATTGGAATGACTCAAGCTGGGCACCTCAACAGGATAATTATCTTTTAAATTATGACTTGGCTATAAATTAAGAGAGAGCTGCCCGTCGCCCGCGAAACACGCGTAGGCGGACCCGATAAATCTCACAAAAACATCTTGCTTGATTCTATAATCGCTCACTTCAACACAAAAAAAAACTTATATTAATAACAATTTTCTTTCAAAATGATGCGGTAATTTATAAGGTAAAGATGCAAGTACATCCATATCAGTGAAACTGTCGAAAAGTACCATGATCCTAAAAATTACTTTCTAATCAGTATTGCTGACAATACTAATATGGAGGCTCAGAAATAAATGTAAGTTAATGATGAAAAGGCAAATAATAAGTAAATAATAAAAATATTACAGATACAAGGCAGAGAGAAAGAAATTGGTCGGCCATAACAGAAAATTATTAATAAATCAATTCATAAAATATGAATTCACAAGGTTTTGCCCTTAACTTCAAAATTAATCAAGTGAACAAGCCATAAATTTTAATCAAAATTCGCCTACATAATACAAAATTTTACGTAAGACATGGAATTGTACATAAATTATTTACTAACTCGTAAACGACTACAGTGAACTTATAATGCTTCAAAATATACGTTGTGCAATTGCATTTTTATTATTTCCTTTATTAACTTCATGACTTAACGCCAAATTAATTATTTATTGTAAAATTAAATCGTGTCAGATGAGTACTGTAAAAAATGAAGTAAGAAAATAAATAATTGTGAAAAAATGACATTAAAATCTATTCATTTAAATGAAGAAAAGGTTTTAGTATACAGCATCTGTATTATATTTTTTCTAATTAGATACAGAAGTAGTCATGAAATATCAAAGTTAAAAAATAAATACCCCAATCGTTACTGTTTTCGTCAGGGGATTGAAAATTGCAAGCATCTTAAGAACGTAAACCCGCAAAAACTAAGTGAAAAACTTAAGAATAAAGCTAAATCGAACCCAAACGCAAAGATAATTATATGAAGAATTAAAGCTATTATTAGTTATTTTTTAGTTTCATATACTAAAAATTTCACTTATGAACCTCTGCTTTTTTTAAATTATGACATTAAAAATTTAACACCAGAAGATATTAGAATTTATTTACGCGAAGAAATGAAAAAAAATCAATGAAACCTTGTAACGTATTTACGTGGTTTTTTTACTTATTGACTGTTTTGGTGTTTATATACGAATTTAATAAATGCCAGAGGAATGAAAATATTTATTTTTAATTAATGTGAACAATTCTGACGGACAGGTAAATGCAACTTTAAGTAATAAAACGCTTAACCACAATTACACGGAGATTCATGCCTTAGCGACATAAGATCCCATTAATGTCTCCGTTTAACAGATTATGAATTGAAAAATACGCACCACACAATAGAACATATAATTGGAATCTTGTACATCTTGAGATGCGAAATAATGTTTATGACATTTGGAAACTAATTAGCTGTGTAAGTATACCGATTATATACGGCTACAGAGAAATACTGATCCACAAACGAATACATCATAGAAATTTTGAATTTCAAAATGAAAGTTAATATTGAAATTGGAAATGAAATGTAGAAGAAAACATCATTGGAACGGGAGTTAAACCAGAGCCTTTCCCCTTTCCTATTCAACACATATTTAGAAAATATTATAGGGATATGCTTAGATGGAAAAAAGAGTAATATGTGTCGGCGAAAAGAGAATAGAGTGATAAGATTTTCGGATGACAGGGAACTATTGGTGGAAATTAAAAAATGTTAAATGTTGCAGGATCTGAGAGCAGCTTGTGAGGAGCATGGAATGAGTATGAACACGACAAAGAGCATGTTGACGGAAAAAGAAATACAAGAGATAAAAAATTAAGATATGGCAAGCAAACAACAGGTGTTTTTCTTTAAACATCTGGGAAGTGTGATCACTGAGGACTTGAGATGCCATCAAGAAGTAAAAGCACACAAAGGAGGCATTCGAAAGAAGCAGAAATCTGTTTTGTGGTGGGATTGGATAAGGGACTCAGAAAACTATTAGCCAAATGTACAGCGACGTCGACGTTATGAAGAGAAGTTGAGGAAATTAAAGTACGAGGTCTTTCCCGGTGAATGGCATGTATAAATTCCTCTCGAGTTTCCAACCGGGTCAAAGATTTTAACAGTGACGTTTCGATGGCTTGCTCTGCCATCATCTTCAGACTAAAGTGTCGCATTCGGTGACTGTGGCAGTAAATACATAGGACAAACAATCAGAACCGTAGATGAAAGAATAAAAAGGATATTAGACATCTACGATAAAACAACCCAAGAAGTCGGCTATTGCCGATCATTGCTTGTTCACGGGCCATAAAAATAAGCTTTTCGATAAGACCGTATTTCTGGACCGAAGCTAATTGCTATGGGATAGCGTTTATTTTGAGAGGCAAAACATCAGGTCCAGGATGAATTTAACTGAATAGAGATTCTGATCCAATTGAGCCTGGGGCTTGGAACCCATTGGTTTTCACCGGATGAACGCGGAGCTGAGTCACGGGGAGACTAGAGCATGACAAGCAATGACCAATGGGAGACCCTTACTCCCCGTCCACATCTGCCAACCTTGGCGGTTTGTGCTTGCACAGACTTTGCCTCAGACTATATAAATGCTTACACTCACCGAATTCGACACTTCAGTCTGAAGATGATGGCAGAGCAAGCCATCGAAACGTCACTGTTAAAATCTTTGACCCGGTTGGAAACTCGAGAGGAATTTATACAAGTTGAGGAAAGGTTGAAAGATTTTATGATGTGCAGGAGGATGGCAAGGACACGTTGTATGTTAAGGGTGACAAACGAAGAATTGTTGATGAGGGTTGGTGAGAGGAAAGTACTGATACAAATGGTAAGGTAAGGAAGAAAAGCTGGGTATAACACTCTTTGTGACAGGACTACTTGCTGACGGAGGCTATGGAGGGTCTTGTTCGGGGAAAGAGGGAGAGTAAATAGAATAAAAATATATTATATTATATAAAAAGATGTGAAGGGTATGAGAACGTGAAGAATATTGAGGAGGACAGGAGGAAGTGGACTACTGCTATGTCAACATCTGTTTGTGGCCAGAAAACAGATGATATACGAGTTGGCGAATATGACTACTCCTACATCCACACATTTTACGTTCTTAATTTTCTATAAAAATTCTTTGTCGAAAAATCCATACAGTTAATACATCCCAAAATGCTTGCTTCATCTGCTAACCTTACTGCAACGTCCTGGTCCAAGCACCTCGTGGGCGTGACAACCGTCATCAATCTGACGATGACGGGTCTCCTCCTCCTCCTGTCACGTGTTTGCCTTCTCACGCCATTTAGCGCGGCATCTCTTTACACCGAGCAAGAATAATTGCGCTGCTTTTCGGCTGTCCACGGCGTAATGGCGCGGAACCTCGGGGACGAGAAAAACGGTAGCGGCTCTCTCAGCTATGGGAAAATTCAACACCATCAAGCAACAATATTATCCATTAAGAGCTAACGAGTTCAACAAGTCCTGGTGATGGTTCTTACAGAGATTAATTGCTTAAATGATATATTCATCTCATTTTCCGTACTTTTTAAGAACTCGCTTAATTTTACTGTATCTTTCAAAAATGAAACTGGTTACAATCCATACAATAGAAAAAAGATGTATGTTTTTCCACACACATTTAAGCGCGTGGAAAAATTGCGACAAATTTTTTACAAAATAAAATGAAAAATTGGCGACCCGTATAGCATTTACACAAAATTTTGAATTTTTTTAACATAAAATAGACGTTTCGACCATCCATTATGGTCCTAAACAAACTCAACTGAACATATAAACAGAAAGAGCATACAGTCAGAGAATAGCCAAAAGATAAAATTAACAAAGATAATCGAATAAAGCATTATAAAATTTATTAGTTCCAAAGGGTCATACTTCAATATACACCATGTCTGAAATTAATATTTTCTTAAAATTCATTTCCTTATCTAAAACAATAGCATATTCAAAATTAAAAGAGTGATTTTATTCCAAACAAAGTTTAGTAATTGGATTGTTTATATAAACGAAATTTTAAATTTGCTTTATACTCCTCAATCTATGAATCTGACCAGTTATTACATGAAATTGTATAAACAACATTACGACAGTCAAAAGTAAATCTTTATGCTTTTTAACAAAGAAAGATAAAGAATCGACTGATTTGTAGATTACCGAAATATTGTACTTCTAACATTTTAAATCGGATAGAAAAATGATCAACGGGTAAAATAATGTAATTATTAGAAACAGATTAAACAAATTTTTAGAATCATTAAGAATACAATTAATTCTAAGTTCCCTAAATTTCGAAATGAAAACTACAGGGTAATAGTTGGCAGACAAAATTTACTTATTCTGGTAGAGCGCAAAACTTTTATCTAATGATCCAATAAATCAGTAACATACTATGGTTTTTAATCTTGATGACATGGCTTTACCATTATCTGATTCTCATGTAAATGGCTGTTACATCTCTCTTATATTCTAATATCGCAGGAACTTTTAATAATTCAAGTGTGTTTTCTTGTGTACTAGTTGGGTTTAGTAATAGAAAAAATCAATAATCAACTGTATAAAAATGGTAGTTCGTAGTTAATATAAATACAACGTTTCTTCCGATTTTGTGGACTTCAGGTAAATTTTTAAATTACATTGTAATTTGGTATCACGGACTTTCTCCCGTAATAAATAAATCAAAATGCGACCAAATAAGTCAGAACATAATACTTCGCAGTTATCTTGATTAGAACCTTTATTTTCTCACATTGTACACTTCTGTACGTATCCATATGTAAATCCGATTTTGTAGAATCACTGTTACATGCACTCGAAAGATTTCGATTTACATAATTTTGGAAGAAGCTCATAAGGTTTTATTCGCATTTACAATCGTCTACAACAATCCATTTTTATTAATTCTTCTGTTAAATTTGCACATCTTAGCAGAAAAAATTTACAATTTGTCTTTGACTACGCTTATGCTATTTTCGTGATGATATTCAAACATGTTTAATTTTTTCAACGTAATTTTCACAATTCGAAGACCAAGTGTTTTGATGGATGTCGAACATATCGTTACAAAGTTATTTCAGAATTTGATAATAATGAGTGGTTGGAACGCAATAATAGGAAAGGGAAGAGAAAGTTATGTAGTTGGGGACTATGGACTTGGTGAAAGGAATCAAAGCGGAGACAGACTAGTAGAATATTGTATGGGGCACAAATTAGGAATGACAAATACCTGCTTCAAGAATCGTGTAAGAAAAAGCCGGGCAGGTAACAATCATGACACAGAGATATAGGAAGCAGGTGCTGGACAGCAAACCGTACCCAGGAGCAGATGTAAACTCCAACCATAATGTGTTCATTATGAAATGCAGGCTAAAAATAACTCAAGACAGGAATTTAAAAAAAAGATGGGATTTAGAAAACCTGAAAAATCAGGGGTGCTTCAGAGTTTCAAAGAAGATATCAAGAGTAAATTAATCCAGAAAGGAGATACAATATAGAAGAGAAATGAATAGAGCAGCATACAAAAAATAGGAGGAATAGCTCAGTCCAGAAGAAAATTATGGATAATAAGAAATAATGATTGACGAAAGGCGAAAATGTAAAACCGCAAGAGATAAATGATAAAGAGCAGTAAATGAGCCTGAAGAGGCTTGGCTATAAGATAAATGAAAAGCGGTTGAAGATTTCATGCTAAAAGGGAAAATAGACACAGCTTGTAGACAACTCAAAGAAACGTTCGGAGAAAGGAAAAAGTTACCAAGAACATCAGGAGAGCGGACGGGAAGCCAATTCTGAATAATGAAGGAAAGGTGGAAAGATGGAATAAATATTTACAAGTGCTGTTTCACGGTGAAAATCTAGATCAGATAATAGAAGGATAACATAACATTCCAGCGGAGTTGATAAGATCATTGGACGAAGAAGAAATATCATGGCATTTCTGAATATTTTTCAAAATCTACAAAACAGGTACAATACCATAAAATTGTAAAAAAATATAATTATACCCATAAAGAAGACTGGGGCTAAAAGATACGAAAATCACATGCGTGAAAAATATTAACGAAAATAGTATATAGGAGGATGGAACGACAAACAGAATTCGAGTTAAGATGAGTTTGCTTTCAGGAAAAATTTAGGGACAAGAAAGCCAATATTGACTGCGTCTAATTTTGAGAGACAGGATAAAAAACGGTCTACGTTCTTGGCATTTCTGGATTTAGAAAAAAGCGCTTGAGAATGTGAACGTGAACACACTATTTAAGGATTTTGAATAGCACAGTAATAAAATATCGACAAAGAAGGCTTATCCATAACCTCTATATAAGGCAGTCAACAGTAATCAGAATTGAAGGACCAAGAAATGAAGCAGAAATCAAGAAAGGAGTAAGACATAGATTCAGTCTGTCGCCCATGCTATAGCAGAATGCTCAAAATCAAATGGGTGGATAGGGTAACTAACCAGTAAGTTCTAAGCAGAATAGAGGAAAAACGAACAACATGGAGAACGTTGACCAAGAGAAGTGTTACATCAATCGGCCACGTTTACGATATGAGGGTTTTGAAAATTAGCATTAGAGTCAAGTGTGTGGCGTAAGAACAAAAGAGGGAGGCTAAGGATGGAATGCGCTAAGCAGATTAGGGAGGATGTCGGATGTGGTAGCTATGTAGAAATGAAAAGGTTTATGGAGATCGGTCAGCTTGCAGTGTTGCATCAGACCAGCATTAGAACTGAATACCAAAATTGCAATAAAATTTTTCATCACGTTGACACTAAATTAATTTTTTTTAAATTGTCAAATGAGTAACTAAGAAAATTATTAAACACCACATAACGTTTCTGTAATATTTTGTTACTTTCGTTAGGTGAAAAAAAAACGTGTATAAATTTCCAATTTGGTTATTTTTGTGATTGAGATGGAGATCTTCGCCCCGTCATATCATTAATTTGCTGTTGTTGTTGTTGTTCCAAGTGAAGCGCGATGACAAGGCGTTCTGTTTCTCGAGCCCCGAGGAAGAGAAGTGATCTCATTGCATGGCTCGCAGTTAACGGCTGCTCCGCCTACTTTTTCTTCTTTTTTTTCACAATCTTTCCAATTAACTAAAACAACTAGCGAAGCTTCCATTAACTTTTTCTCTTCCCCAGTATAAAATTTCGTCGGGCCGTTTCGCTTTTTGTCCGCAGCTATCGTAATTGCTACCAATCACTTTCCGGATGATTACGTGCTGTGGCAGGCTCGCCAACATGATAGCACTGCTTACAAAACAGCTTAGTGTTCGTTTCCTGAACTCGTTTCGTCCTTTATTTACGCATACAAAGTAAATAAATGGAGATAATATCAAGATTTTGTTACGTAATAATTACAATTATTTTAAGGTTTCTATGGAGAGAGAGTAACTGAATAAATAAAGAAGGCATGAAAGTTTAAAAATATGCGTAAACACTTTCCAGTTATATTAAGTTTTGAATCACCAATTCGGGCTGACACATGTAAAGAAAAACTGTATTTTTTAGACACATTCATTTTCTGACTGTTGAATATTGTTTTATTATCTATAGTATCCATATATGCAGGGCTGTTTGTCTTTAACTTAACCATTTTCACGTCTGATCATCGTAACGTTAATGTCTCTCTCTTTCCGTTCCTATTCCTTGTAAACATTTTCAATTTTCCTACTAAATTAGTAACGTCCTCCACAGCATCATACCAAATTTGATTCTCAAATCTTTCGACTATGATCTATCTCTGAAAATTTTCTACCAAAAGCTTTAATTTGGACTGCAAAATTTTAACACCATTTTCTTATCCAACTACAAAATTCCTATTTTTAAACTATATTGATTTAATTTTATTTGCTCCTCAATGTTTGCGAATGACTACAGTTAGCCTGTTTCGTTCGAAAATTTTTTTAATAAATTTAATCTTAATAACTGAGTGTCCGACGATGCCCCGGAATTTATTTAAATTAGCCATTTACCTCTTCACGCCCCCTACTTTATGGCGTCATAACCACCTCAATGACTCGGCATCTTAATCGAGTCAAGAAATCTACCGACACCTGTTATGTACATACATACAGAGAAATAAACAAAACAGTTATATTTAAAAGGAGAAAATTATTGAATTATCTCTGACGACTGATTAGCGCGAATTAATGTGTTAAGATATCTATCTTCAAAAAATAAAATTGTGTGTCGGCGGCCCTGGTTTTTATATAATATACCTCCATCATATTCTCAGTGACTTTTAAAACATTTAGCATATTTATTAACTAATTAAAAGTATCATTAGCTAAATGAAATGTTAATTATATCACGCTTGACAGATGTATTGTCTCTTGTCTGATTAGCATGAAATAATGTGTGTACTCTGACAGTCTGTCAAGTTTCATTATTTATGATTATATTAGTAAAAAAATTATTTAAGCAATGATAGCTTTGTTTTTCAGGATTATCGGAAAAGCGATTCGACTTTCAGTTACAGAAAAATCCGCCTCGAGCGCCGGATTCGCAATTCTGTATCATTAGCATTGCCACTCATAAAACATTTTACATTATTATCAACTAATTAACATTATTTCACGCTAAAAATAAATTTAATTTTAGCGATTGACAGGCTACGTGCGGTCATTATCTATTTGCAATGTTTATATGACTTTAGGTTAGGACTTTTCGTGGCCTCAAACGGGGATGGAAGAAGACTAAATCTTCAAAAGATCAACAGAAACTTTCTCTCTGTAAGTAGAGGACTACAATACACCAAAATTTCGTGCCAATCAGATGAATGGTGTAGGAAATCATATGGAACAAACATGAAGTCGCAGAGAGCATGATTGAGGTGGGACGTTTTTGGACTTAAAGGATGGGAGGGGTGAGAGGAAGAATCCTAAGTCTTTAAAAGATCAACAGAATCCTTTTTTGGTATGAAAAACATTCCACGGCAATCAGATGAACGGTTTACAAACGCCTAAGGAGAAACCTTAGAACACCTTACAACTCGCAGTGTGTGTTTGTACAATTCCGGGTATATAACTCAGAATCCAGCTTTCATATACTGCCTTTAATTTATATAGATTAATCGGTGCTCTCAATTCAGCGATTCTCAAACAATATTGAAGAAACACGGGTTGTATTATTTAATTGTGTGTTTGTTCGCTTCGACCATCAAGTAATGTACTCAGATAAATCATGTACTTGTCTACTAATTTTACGGAATGTACGAAAATTGGAGAAATGAAAGAGTCGTGCATTTCACAAACAAATGGTATCGTCTAAAGCAGTGCTTCTCATTTGTTAATGCCTTCTGTAACTTGATCCTTTATTACAGATTGATATTTTTCTCGATAGCTTTCGACGATTTGTCGTGTTCTTTTGAAGACAAGAAATCATACTACAGCGCTATATACTGTAACGTTCCTTTTTATAGAGAAAAACCGGTTCTAAAAACCAAAAATAATAATGAACTGCGGTTTGACTGTTATTTTCTAGTATGTTTCCAAAAATATGTGAATTACCGAGATTAGTTATATTCCTTATTAAAAATACAACATTAATAATGTATTTTAACTCTCTCCGCCGATACTAGTCCACCCAGAAGAAACACACCAAATATAAATGCAAATATTGTGTGTGAGGTCAATATTTGCAGCGCTGAATAACATACGACAAGTCGTCGAAAGTTAAGGAATTTTAAGAATGATTCATAGAGATTAAATTTCTTTCCTTTTCAATTGTTCACGTCTAATGGATTACTTTATGATCTGCATTAAGACGGGCAACATATTATATTTTCCCCCGTTGCTGCACTAATTTGATGCAACGGTTCGCTTTCCCTCGGGGTTTTCTCTCTTAAAGCCAGGAAGCCGGAAAGATGAAAAAATAGACAATGGTTTTAGTCTGTAGGGAGTTGTGTGGCATCTTGGCACTAGAGTACGAGAAGATAAGGATATTTACCTTTGCGACGTTTAGGGCCCTGTGCACGCGTGATATACGGCTGGAATTAGCACGCGACGCCATCTAAGTTGTGAACCAAATTAAAATCTAGAAGAGTGAAAATTAAGTAAGTGTTGCTATTCCATGCCTCAATAAGGTTCTGTCGATTTTTCATTATTTAGATCCCTTCCTTCTCCCCGTTCAAAAAAGTTTTAAAAAGTCCTCTACAGATGTCACGGGAATCGTACAAAGGGCCAGTAGATTCAACGAGAAAGAGTATTTCATAATCTTTTCATAATCGAGTAAGCACGTTTATGAAAATTGAAGTGAATCAAATACAAACAATGAAAATTCAACTCGTGAGAGTTGACTGTGAAACTACAAAAGATGATAAATATCACACGCATCTTTTTTGCTTTCTCCGGATTAGGCAGCGGGGTTCACCGCTTTTCTCCTCGACTTCGCACCTTATATTATTTTTATCAATGAAAACTACCACAGACTTTTATTTAAACTACAACAGTTCATTTATTCGGGCACTGAGATCGAAGCTATCATTGATACAATATAAAATCCTACGGGTCTCGTCCGCGGCTTAATTAGATTTCATAAATTCGTGTTGGCGTCTACTTCGAACCCTTCACTCATAACAACGGTCGCGATTTCTCGCAGACTTCCAATTCCACCTTTATGCAATCGTGCCCCGTCGACGATTAGCTCAGCTTTCGCGAAATCCCACGGTTCCTCACTCGGGCTAGTCTTCAACAATTACCGAAACCGACAACAAAGAAGTCTCGACCTACTTTGCTGCTTCCAAGGAAAGGAAATGTAACTACTGGTTCCAATACTTAACTGTGAACTTTAAACTATATCTTTAGGGTATTTTATTATAGGGTTTACGTTCATTAAAATTCTTCAAAAGTTATAGTTGAAATATTTTCAAAAATCGAGAGAAACGTAACTATAGAGAAAGTATTTTTATACCTATAAGAAAATGTAAATATTCAAAATCTCCTGTGCCAAAGTAGAAACTAGATTCAAATGCATCAGATCAAATACTTATTTCACATACTTAAGAAAAGAAACACTTATGTATCGAAACTTTGGTACTGCCATGCAGGAACATTTTTTAACCCCCTTAAGTTCCATGATTCTTTAAGAAAAAGGGAATTCGTTTTACTTCTTTAATGTACCGAGTATATATTTGATTCCCTGTATGGCTAATTTAAACTCAAAGTACCGTGTATATTTTTCACTTTAATAGTCCATCGGGATTTTTAGATTTTCGTAAGATGCCGTGATTAATGACCCGGAAATAATCTTGACTCCATTAATGAACAGTCCTGCATAATTTTAAAGTAATCCTAAACGGTATAGATCGATGTTTGGCCATTAAGTATTTATACTAATTGAATGACTCGTCGAGATTGTCAAATTAATTCATTTTCAGGACTACGCCGGGCACCCATCTCGTAAATAATTGAGAAAAACTGAGAAATTTGTACTTGAATTAAGCTCCTGTCTACTACAATAATACAGTTAAATACAGAAATAGTATTATGGTGTTTCTTTACCTTTACAGGAGACACTAATTCTTCGTTTTATGTCGTTGACCTGAAGCTGGCCCACGTTTTCCTTTTAAACTCCACTCCTTGGACACATTTTAATAAGTTCGGAAGTTCCATAAAAAAGCCTCTAGATTTCGTGAGATTAACACCTTGGAAGTCAATAAAATAGTTTTTGAACTTTTCACTCGTATTGCCTCATCCTATACAAAACACAGGATGATACGCCCGTCGGAATAACAACTTCACTCTTATGGCACAAGCGGCTTCCTTTGTTCAGAATACAACTATTACCACTATTGTCACGAAGGCCTGGTATAAGCAAAGAAAATAATTGAAGTTAATTTTATGTCACTCCCCAGCAACATTCAGTTTTCAGACAAAAAACGTTATTTCTAATTTTAAAAGTGCCAAACTTTCCTCATCCAATGGTTCATTCTTCAAAAATTACACACGAGCTTAATATAAATAAATTTAGTAGTATCTTTCTGTTATTGTTTCTGGGGTCCAAGTCATTTAAAATACCGGGTAGTCGATTTTTTCATTCGATCGTTAATCGTAAAATTATTATATTGAAATCTTATATAGAAGGTACCGTTTTTTCAAGTTTGAGTCATTTGATGAATGATATTGGAATTCAAACGTTGAAATAACTCAATTTTTTTAAATGGGCGTAACTTGTAAAAGGTTTGCATACAGTAAACTACAATCTTATATGTACGAGAAAAATTATGGGGCTCACAAATTTCCTTCTTGGAGGAATTAGTATACGAAAATTGAACTTTCCGAGTTTGCATCGATAACTCTGTTACACAGTGAACATGAAAAAATAGTATTAAGTCCGTAAATGAAAATATTCTTCGTAGGGCAGAACATACTCAACACAATGCAGATATTTGAAAATAATATGGCAGTCGAGTTTCTGAGTAATTATATAGATACCTGCAAACTCATGTGGTGTGCAACAGAAATGAAGAATTTAAAAATATAGTTCTGAAGCACAAAATCGTAAAATATGAAGTTTTCTTGAGATGGTCAAGCAACCAATAGCGTTTCTTTTGTACCACTTGGTACATAATCTTCATTAATATTAATTTAAAAAATGAAATCGTTATAGTAAAAACCATTATTATATCCGTTTTTGTCTCGTTGCTAATCCCAAGTTTCGAAAAAAAGAATCCGATCCCTGAAGCGCCTGATGTATAGACAACGTTAGCTATAGTAGTGACGCAAGGTTGTCTACCTGCCAGTAATGTCAAGCAGGTCTTACTACTTTTACACACGAGCTTAATATAATAATTAGTCAGATAAGTTTTTTTAAAAAATCCTATAAATAAATAATTTAAGTATTTGAGGTTGTTTTAATTTTTATTGGACTCTTTAATTCTGAATTGAAATCGAGACAAGAAATCTACCAGTACCTTAAATAAGCACGTGTGTAAAACTATTCAATCTCGAGAGAGGGAGTGAGAGAAACCATCAATCTCACTAATCGCGAAATATATTTATTCGAATTCAAATATCAACAGTTTATTTACGTTTTAAATTTCCCCCGCCCTAGGAGTGGTAAAAATATTTTACCTATTAAGTCGTTGCTACCTTCTGGCCTCAAGGAGCAAGTGTACAAATTTGGTCGAAATTACTTCACGCTTTTAGATTTGTAAGCGGCACATACAGACACACAAGAATACACTAACAGTACTTATTTATAAGTTAACCATTACTTCAGTCTGATTACCGTGAAATAATGTACATATCTGCGAAAGATAAGTAGTGTTTGTGCGACTCGGGTTTAAATATAATAAATCTACAGTGCGGCTAGAAAACATTATGAAATATTATTAACTAATTTCAATTATTAATTACTTAAATTTTTTTCTCTACTATCCTTAACAGAAGACTATGCAGAAAAAAATATTGGGAGAATGAAAATGTGGATTCCGGCCAAGCAAAGGCACCACAGACCAGATATTTGTGATTATACAAATAATGGAAAAGTTTTATGAACATGGAATGAAGAAGAAGAATTACTTTAAAATGTTAAAGTTAAATTATTTCTCGCTAAACACCAATTTAATTATCTCGTTTGACACGCTACGTGAGGAGGGGAAATCCATTTGCAAGTTGTGTCTTTTTTCACCTGAAAGGGGGGAAGGCAGGACGCTAAATCTTCAAATGACGACAACGAACTTCTCTAGGGTGATCAGCGCTAAAATATTTAATTTCACGGCAATCGGATGAATGGTAAAGGAACGCCTAAGGGCAAACTTAAAAACTCGCAGTTGGTTTTCAACAGGTCCGGCTTTGGCGCAGCAATTTAATGGATTAACAAATATTTACATTAATATCAGTATTAAAACATCTCGTCCCCAACATTTAGGACCCCTTGGACTATGCTAAATATTTTTAAAGTAGTTGTTCTGGCAGATAGTTCATAAAATAATTTATATGTTCATAAACTGAGAAAAGAATTCGCGATTCAAAGATCTCAAATTAAATTTAGGGAATTTGGAATATTATTTCTTGTGTCTGTGTGATTTTTGTTACTGAGGTTATGGAAGGCGTGAAAGTCTTTCGGGAAGGAATCTGAGCTCACTGAGGTTTTAGACAGGAAGGAATCGGGCTGTATCCGCAGTGTTGTCAATGAACCGAGAATTAGAAGGATTTCGCCTCTGTTTTCAACGAAAGGAGGACAAACCACACTGAAAAATTCAATTACACTTTCTGTAAGACCAACAGTCTCACGTAAGCCAAAAAATTTCCCACCTCACTGCCGTCCACACTATTTTTGGAAATATGTTGCAACAAATTTTCTAATTCCGAAAGCGACGTATAACGTTTAATAATTTAGAGGTTCAGTTTCCGCTCTTCGTAACGAGGTCTTCTCACTGCCTTTTCACGTTCTACGCGTGTGCTCCTTTCACTCCGATTAGTGCTTGAAATATCACACGCATGCACGTGATCTGGAGCGACACACGGGAAATCCGTACTCTTATCGGTTCACTCCCACAAACAGAAAAACACGGCGAATCAGGCTCATTATCAGAAAATGGTCATCATGATTTCTGTCTCAAAGGTGCGTTAGTAACTTCTCCAGCACCCACAGATTTCAAAATTCAATTTACATGTTATAAAATAAACTTTTTTTGTCCACGAACAAAAAGCTACGTTTTGGTCTCAGAAAGAGGAATGTGTGACACTATCATGTCAACAGAAAGTAAGAAATGACTATTTTCTTCTTTATTTCATCTCTGAAATACCCCCTTTGAAGGTCCAATAATAATCAGGATTTAATTTCCTTGATAGTTCTTTTCCATACCTTAAATTTCCTGATGAAAGTTTCCCCCGTGATCATCGCTCACTGTGTCAAGATAAATCTGGGTGCGAATGCAGGAAGGTTAGGTATTACCACCGAAACCCATCACGCAAGGTTTCCGAGATAATTTCGAACACCGTAATACTTCCTACGATGTTAACAGACAATATTTAAACGTTCTGGCTGACGTGGAAAAGAGAAAGTAACTTTTCTGCTATATTTCACCCATGGAGTTTCTCTCTCGATGGTCCAACAATAATCGGCAAGCATAATAATATTCAAAGAAGTTACTTTTTTGGGGATATTGTCAATGATCTTATAAAGATTTTGATAGCTCACTTCCTTCATTCATACATATATTTATCTTGACACAGTGAACGATGATCACGAGGAAAACTTTCATCAGGAGACTTCAGATATGGAAAAGAGGTATCACGGAAAATGGAATCCTGGTTATTGTTGGTCCATCAAGATGGTTGTTCCAGAGGTGAAATATAGCAGGAAATCGTCATTTGTTACGTTATAGGCGAGTCACGATAATTGAAAATTGTCTATGAAGTATTCAGGAATGTTTGATAATTTTAAATTTCCTATCTCTAGGAAACGTGTGATGGGAAAACCCCAAGTTCATATTTGAATTAAGGAGAAAACGAACTATCTGATTAACATAATTAACTGTCTGAGACAAAAAGGTTATTCTTCCTTATTGTAATCAATAACTAAATATTAATAAAGCAAAGAAACTTACCTCCATGCGCTACTTTACCTCGTTTTGTTGTGTTTTGTGAAGTTTAACTTTCATCACCAATCACATTGTTGCAATTAATTGGGACTGCGGACGACGAATCAGAAATATTTGCTTCATTGTTGTTATTTTACTGTGTTGATACTACAGTCATCACCAACACAACTTCATATCAAGCTGTGTTTTATATTCAAATGAAATATTAAGACAACCCTCAGGAGGTTTCAACAACTAGACCCATATATATCTGTAAAGCAAAAGATTCCAATTCATTCAACAATACTTAGGTGTTGTAAAAAAGAGAAAATTAGGGTACGCAGACTTAAACTCACCTCATTTTCGGTGGAATGGGTCGTAATAATGTGAAAATGTTGTGTGGTTTTGAATATGAAGCATCACACGTGACGCCTCCAGTAATTTCTTCTTTTTAGATGACGGCCATGTTGCATTTCACTCACGGGAAGAAAATTAACAAATGCGTTTGCCTTGCAGCGTCACAACAAAAAGCGCGTTCGTATTTCCCAGCTTAAGACTCCAAGCAGCACAGAAAAACGTTACTCTTCAAGACAGATTCTAGGAATCGGTAAACAATGCTATACAAATTAAGTTTGAAGAGGAGAGGAAGCAATGAAATCCATGCAGACTGGACGGTGGATAAGAACGAAAAACAAGGTATTTCAGTTGAGCTTAATGTGACATTTAACGATAAGACAACTGGATATACCTCAAATGCGACCAGAACCTTCCAATATGAAAACTCGGACTTGCCATGGAGTTCAGCATTTTTCTGAGCCCCGTAACTGCACTTTATAATGTAAATGCTCTGTCATTATTCTATTATTTTGAATATTTTTACGTATATATACGATGTCCACAAAATAATTTCCCAGTTTTAATAGTATATTATAACAGTTAAATTTAGAATATGTACAACAAGTGTCAAACATTTAATAGAAGGAAAACTGAAGCGATCCACGATGTTAGTTATTTGACGTCTTGAGTGGTGACGTCTCGTGCTCTCCAGAAGCCCAAAGTGCGATAAATAAACAAACAATATACTTTTGCCACCCGGTCTCCAGATTGTCTAAAACTGATCTTGAAACAACTCTCCAACGATTACAGCCGATACTATTAACTTTATTACGGGTCAGTCTTTTATGAACACCCTGTAGTTTTACTTCTTTTTTATAATTTCACTAGTTTATAACTCATTTCATTCACTTTTTCCCTCGAGTATGTTTTTACCAAAATTTCCAGAATTTCGTTCATACTCATTTAGTTTTTCCTCTCTCATTCACTTATTCGATCAATCGCGAAATTTTTCAGTTATTATTTTTTCTATTTTTGTATATGTTTAACCGTGTGTGTCTTCATCTACCTTGCTGCTTTCTACCCAGTGAAGTTCGTAGTACCACAGTGCAATCTTGAATTGACCAATTAGCAATACTTTCTGTGAATTTATAAGACTTTACCAACGGGTTCTTTCTCTAACCGTAACGAGCCATCTCGTGGACTTAACGTAATTTCTTGGTTAGGTTTCGATGCCAGACCCAAACCCCATCGTAGCATCGATGGTGACTAACACCGTACAAATATTTAAAAATGAATGGCATAAATTGAAATACTTTACTACTCGGAAAGGACTGGTTTACAGAGTGATGTTTACAGTACAAGACACTGAACAAAATGCAAACAACTTCTTGGAATAACATGATAATTTGCTGAGACGATTTCATACTTTTCTGTTTATGTTGATGACACGATTTCCTATGGATGTGCCCATTTAATAGAAACGTGACACCAGTCACTCAACTTTTCTTTGGACTCTTTCTGAGTTCTCTGAGCTCACCTATTTTCTTCTTAAGCTCATCGTTGTCCTGCTTGAGTCTCTTGAGCGTCTTTTCTGAATCGTCGACTTCCTTGTGGAGTTCCTTTAAGCGCTCCGCCGATACGTTATGGTCGTCCAGAAATTTCGCCAACATTCGAAGAGCTTCTGGAGGTGAAGGTCTATCCTTATACAGCTGAAGGAGAGCCAACGTGAGTGGTTTGTACAGGAAATGGCTGCCGAGATAGTGGCACAGCGTGCCAGGTCCACAGCGCTTCTCCTTACACATTGCGTTGCTCGTATCCTTGGACCTGCGACATTCAGCACATTAGATATGCTGACATTCGCTGACATTCATTTGCCTCCTTATTAAAACCTAATAGCACTTTGTCAGCTCTGATACTAAAGTGTTTGAGTTCAATCCTAGACACATCACGTTCTAGAAGACCAAAAGAAAAAGAATTACCATGGTTTCACCTTATAAACCCTAAGAAACACTTTGTAGGACGTGCATGGAACCTTCAGGTCTATCTTCAAAATTGAAAGTTTCATCTCCACAAGCTACAGATATTCATTATTTAGCAAAATATTTCTCTGTTGAACACTACTAGTAGATCAGTCGACAATAAGTCTGTTCTGCTCAGCAGTCAAGCTTTATATTATTTCAATGATAATGGTAACAAAGGAATCGACTTTTTGGTCTAGCCTTCTCATTTACGTGTTTACATACCACACAACTTCCACGGGATGTAAGCAACCATTCGACAACAGATGATACCAATTCATCTAACCCTGCTGTCCAATTAGTCTAAAATCTCTCAGGCCAACATTAATCTATTATTCTTCGTGTTCTGACCAGACGTGAATGTCTTACGGGTCCCACCAACAGATTCTACAAGTAAAGAATCTGGTGTCCTTAAATTCTTGGGTGTTCTCAAGAACGCGGCATTAGCCACAGTGGTAATTTTCGGGTTTGGGTTACAGAAATCATAAATATTAAAGGGTGATAATATGTACAGTGAATAAGCAAAGAAGAAAGTTAAAGAGAAAGAGACATTAATATTTTATGACGATATTACCACAAAGTCAGTATATTTGTTAAATGGCATGGATACTGTCTTGAAAAGTGAGTATAATATAAGCAACAACAGAAGCAAAATAAAGTAATTAAGTGTACTGAAAAGAAGAGAGGCGATGCAATGGGTATCAGATTTGAAAGTAGACGAACATTGCCATTTTGTCAGAAGAATAACCATAAAACGTCGTACAACACGAAAAAGGCGAGCTTTCTGAAAGAAGAAAAATTTGCTTACATCTAGGAAATCATTTCTAACAGTGTGGCGTTGCGTGGGAGCTAAACATAGACTATTGGCAGTTCAGAACCGAAAATAATAATGTCGATCCAGTCACAAATCAGGAAGTCTTTAATAGAATTGGTGATGGGAGAACATTATGGAGGACACTGAAAGGGTAGACTAATGTATGTTGCACTTTTGGTTATTGCCACACCTGACTAATGCCTCTGCTCTCATATGTCAATAGAACATTCCTCTCATTGGATCATTACCAACAGAGAATTGTTGTTGGGTAGGTCATGCTGGTGTGAGTGATGTTTCGCCAGATCTCACTCCATGTGATTTCTTACGTTAAGGAAAAAGTTTACGTACTGCCAATGCCAATAACGCTGAAAGAACTGAAGGAACACATCGTTGACACGATAGCGAAGGTATGAATGGAAATGCGTTGTGGTTTGGATGTGTGCCGCGTAAGTAAGGGTGTACGTTGAACATTTCTAGAATGTAGATTCTTGGTAAATGTATGCATAACCCGTCTTTGTACTTGTAAATATACAGTGCTTTGGAATCCGATTAATCATTAAGGCTGACCCTGATAATATTGCGATAAATCAACCAAGTTTTTGTTGCTAATGTACGAATACAATATAAAAACTTTCGTTGCTGAAGACTTCAAATCAACATAAAGTTAAAGGATTACCGCGCCAACGTGGATTGTCCCCTCGTCGTGGGTGGGCGGACACGCGCAACCTTCCTGGAGGAAGACTTCGGGAGCCCCGAGGGAAGGGCCTTCGGGGGTTTCTTCATGGCCGCCCTGGCCGCTGCTATAGGCGATATGGCCGTCGTAGGGAACATCACCTTGATGCCACGTCGCTCTAGGAAGCGCATCTCTGCCTCCCAAACTCTGGCGGCCAGCAGCGAGCTGGGACTCCTCTCAGGTTCCACCTCTGGCTCTTCCTCCGGCGGCTTCTCCGGCACTTTCTTCTCCTTGCGCACTTTAGGAGCTTTGCTAATGGTCACCACAGGCCTTCTCTCCCACACGATTGGCGGACGTTCCTCCACCCGAACCACAACAGGGCTGTGAAGGACACGAAACGAAAATCACCAACAATATTCCTAAACATGCAATCTCAGATGTGTTGATTACCTTGATTTCTTGGGGAATACGCTGACGGTGCACACCCTAAAAAGTCACGTTCTGCGTTTGGTGGAACTAAACTGACATTCTTCACCATGAGTTGCTACCAAGAAACGAAACAGCTAATCGAAAACAAAACACCTGTGCACGTCCGTATACGACTATAATCACCACACACTATCGCTGAACTTGGTTGGGAACCGCTTCCTCGCCCACCAAAGACATAACCCCTTCAGTTTATCATGACTAGAATCACCACACACTATCGCTGAACTTGGTTGGGAACCGCTTCCTCACCCACCAAAGACATAACCCCTTCAGATTATCATATTTTCTGACCTCTCCCTCAGGGACAAATGTTTCAAGATGTCGCAACTGATTCACAGATTTCTCCAATGCGAAGCCACAACAGGAGAGGCACAGAACTCTTGCCTAAACGCTGGTTATTGGCACAAGATGGTGATTACATCACCGAGTGATATGATTTCTATCGGTATTCTAATGTAATCAACATTTTATACTAAAAAACAGCACAGACTTATGACTGAAATTCTTCATTCCAACGACAAACGCTCTTCTTTGTATGAATGTTAACTTCAGTTCGAACTTATTCAAGTACTCAAAAAGAAACTTCTAGCCATCTTGCTTCATAATTTTTTAAAAATAAAATCTAGATAACTACAATACAGCATATTGTTCTGGAAATACAGCCAACCGAAAATGCATCAATCTCAGACAATTAAGATGAGTGAGTACCTCGGTTCCTGTATTTCCTCTTCAATGAGCTGCTCAGGTACGGGAGGAGGTTTGGCCCGCAGTCTGTACTTGAGAGCAGACAGTTGCTGAGCAGTTCTCCAAGAGGCACAGGTGTGGACGACGTCATTTATATTTTTATCGTAGACCAATTTTGGCGATTCCGACCGCTGAAAACGCTTACTTATCGAACAGGTCATAGTCATTATTGGACTGAGGTGACAAACACAATCAGATGATTTATCTCAATTCCCGCATTCAGGCGCAAAGGAGTGCTGCTTCAATTTACAAACAAGGAACATCGGTAATGTTTCAATTTTGAACACAGGACTTAAGTTGTTATGGATACGTCAACATTATTAGTGTTGAATGCATCAAACGAGCATGTCACGAGCCTTGGCAACTGGCACAACCTGTCGCATCATTTAACCCAATACGATGTGAAACTATGATTCATTGAACTGCTATTCAGCAAAAACATTCTGATTTGCCATATACTCCAAAACCATAGCGAGTAGACAACAGGAATCATTAGCGGTCCTCTGTCTTTCCCAGGTTATCCAAAATGCTCCAGCACAGTCACAAAATTAATGAGCTAAAATGCATACTAACAAATTCTCCCACCTTAAAAGTGTTCAAATGTGTTTACTGAGAAGTAAAGGGGGCACAGTAATCAATTAAGAGGTTCTAAGGACAGTAGATAAAAAGATGAGAACACTTAATATATCGACTGGGTAAGACATTTGGAGAAGCTGTTTAATACTTGTCATTAATGAAGAACTATTAATTATGAAGAACCTACAAGTCAGCACAGAGAATATGAACGACTTACCTTAAGAGGGTGAAAAATATTCCTCCTTGGCTATGCTAAATTTCAATACAAAATTTTTAAGATATACATTCTTATCCTGCTTAAATACGAGATATTTTTAATTTTTTCATTTTCTTCGATATATGAAAATACTTTCTCTACCGTTACATTTCTCTTGATTTTTAAAACCTTTTAGGTCATAACTTTTAAGAATTGTAATAAACTGAAATCCCAGAATAAAATACAGTAAAGACATTGCGAAAAATTCGCAGTTGTATATATATATATATATATGCCGTATTTAGGCTAAAAATATATGTACCTAATGAATATTGGTGTGCGGCTTGTGTACGGAATTTTTAAATTAAATTCAGTAAAATTCCTTTAGTTAACAACACTTTACTGATATGAAACGCTGGTATATACATACCTTACAGCGTATTGTTTTCGATGTCATTAAAATAGTTTAAGGTCATTCATCATCGCATGACACTTAATAACTCCCGTTTCCACTGTCAGATGATTAGCAGAAGAACAGAAAGAATTGTAATAACGGTTCGCAACCCCTGGCCTGCGGGCTACATCCGGCCCTCGTGCAAGATTTGTCCGCCCCATCACTAAAATTTCTGTTACCCCGGCGCACCGACATGTTTTCAATATAAATATCCATGGCTAATACAGTACTTATTGTTAATTATCGATACTAAATTGGAAAGCTCGTTGCGCGTAGCAAAAACATCACTTTCACTAAATATTGAACTTATTGCAAAAAAGGCAATCTCAGGATTCTCATTAGTTACAGTTTAACAACTTATTATATGCAATATTAATACTATATATTCTTCGTCTAATTTTTTAAGAAATACTATTAGTATTGTTTTTGTTTTGGCTCGTGGCCCTCGATACATTCTTAGGGCTTCCTGCTCTATAATTTTAGGAAACTTTTCAACTTCAGTGCACAATTCTAAGAACGAAACTACTTCGAGTCTTTAATGGGATTAAGAAAAAAATATTTTCAACAAACAAATTAGATACGGCTTATATACGCCTATTTCGCTTGTCGTTTCGGTGTCATACACGATTTGACAGCGAAAGTATAACTTTGTGATGACGATTCCAAATTAACGTGAAAAAAAATTGGAATTTCACAATAAATACCACACAAGAACTGAATTGTAATTGTTTGTATTTTATTAACTTCAAACCTGTCAATCTTGGTCCCTCGTACGCTGAAAAAATTACGAAATACACTCACTGAATCTATTTGCTGCCCATATAGCGAAAGATGGTAGAACCTGCTAGGTATTTTTTGAAACTGTCTTGAGGGTAGATCTACGAAGAAAGGAATCTAAATCTTTGAAATATAGAAACCTTCTCTGTGGCGAACGCCACAAGTCACCAGAACTGCAACTCAGTCAGATGAATGGCGTAGATACGCATACAGGACAAACATTTATTTGTATTTATAAAGAAGAAGATAACTATTTCATCGAGTTTGTAAGTGTAAAATAGTATTACACTGGGTTTGAGAAGAAAATTTCGCAAGAAAGAGAGGGCCAGAGTTCATTATCAAAGAAATTGTGTTTGGAGACTTTCTAGCATGAAGAGAGCAGGGAAAAGAATCAGGCTGATGGTATGTAACCCAATCCTCGGGCTGAAATGATTTCCAAGTACCACAGTCATGGTGGTCTGAACAAAGTCCACACACGTTGATTCGAATCCTCCGAATGAAGGGAACTGCCCAAGATTGTAATTGTAGTTATGACTCGCTTTCCAGATGTTGATTGACAACAATCACGACTTGAGATCTTGAGAAAACGCAACGAGCACGACAAGGTCCGCACGTGTCTACTCAATAACACGAAGAATTCACGTGCTGCCCAGTCGGCGAAGGAGGCCTTTGCCAAACTGTCTTTCAAGATAAACACGAAATGCCCACAGGCTCGTCAGGGCACGCCCACGAAAACGCCCACGTATGCGTCACACGGTGGAAGGTCAACCAACACGTCCTTCACTTCATAACAATAATAATTTCAACACATAGTTGTATCTGTAATTTATGACCAACATATCAGTTAAATCAAACTATTTCAACACACAGTGATATTAGTCATAGGATTGGTTACTTATGACCATCCTATAGATAGAAAATATTAATACATTGATTTAAACGTAAGTTTTCAACGTCCAGGAATAAGTCCACGTGTGGAAAGTGAGGAATCATCCTCTAGAGCATGTTAAACATTTCTGATACATATCTACACCTAACTATGGAGAATCGAACAGTCATTAATTCCTACTATATTCTTAAAGTACTACACTGTGTTACTAATACAACTCACGAATTTACACGAATTACAATATTTTTAGGATGTTGAAGCCTACATTCAGAAGTTAATATTGCAGCAGTTGCATTGAATTTCATCCCAAGAAATGATCACTGATATGTCTGAAAAAGAGGTTCGTGTGAACATGAAATAAATAGCACAGATCATAGATCTATGACCAATTTACATAATGATTTGCTAGAGTGTGAAGAGGGTTAAGAGATCTCGCATGGGATACTGGCGACGACTCGGACTAGTTCAGTGGTTAGATGATCCCCGGTAATGTCCCCGAGTCCGGTCGACACTTTTCCATTCTAATATTCTAAATTCAGTTTCATGATCTCTAGATGAGCAATTTCTCTATCTTTTTATTGTACAGCAATTAAATAATCACATGCACATACAATATAAAGAAACTAAATCCAGAAAATTGTTACGAGAGAAATTATAATTTATAAGAGGCAGCTGAATCAAATAATGAAATAGCTACAGAGAGATGTAAAATGGAACATTAAACTTCATTTTTCAGAAGCTTTTCAATTTCAACACATCAATTGCTAGCGTACCATGAGTAATGCCTGTTTCTACACTTAACGTCACTCGATTTGTCAATTTGATCGATTGCTTTCAGAAACAATAGATCGTAGCTTTTGTTACGTCGATATTTGTTCAAAACCGTTCGTTAGATAACTCAAGGGCTTTAAATCAATTTTAACATTGATTACTGTAGATACTTTAATCTCTCGACGTGAGTGTAATAACCCGTCTCAATCACATTGTCGAATTTATCAATCGTAGCAGAGACCAAAACCAAAAATTCAGATTCTGCCGACCATCGAATCAGCACACAAAAGTTTCATTACCCTGATCCTGTTGGTTTACGTGATCCATTTGTTTATTTTAAACAAACATAGCTTTCGAAGATTTTAAAATAATATCAGGAAATAAAATTATCACTAAAATGAGTCAATAAATGTTGCAAGGCTCTTTCTTCACAGTAAATTTAAGAAAAATAGAATGAAATGAATTGCTCGTCAAATATATGAGACAGTATTTATTTCAAAGTAACAAAAGCTTAGTTAATAAACATTCAGCAACATCGATTTTGAAATACAAACAGAAAACAGCTGGTGACAGTTTGTGTGTGGATTACAAATTTTCGCAGAAAACTAAAAGCGGTTCTTACTTCTTTAAATTTTATTAAAATATTATTTAACTCGCTGCTGCGGGGAATTCTGGTGACAACCGTGTTGAGGCAAGGAAGAATGAGATCAAATAACCTGGTTAAATAAGGTTAGATATTGGTATCAGAATTGGCATTCAAACTCCGACACGATTTTTTAAAGCAAATCAAGAGTTCATCATTAGACTCAATTTGAGTACTAACAGGCTTTCTTCAACGAAATATTTAATTTAGGTTCTGTTTTGAGTCCCACATCACTGAAAGAAGAAAAAGACTCCCTCTTTTACCTCTGGTAGGAGTGTTTAATAAATATCACTGCTAGTTAAAATGCTCGTCATCCTAAGCAGATATATATTCTATTTACCATAAGCTCCAAATACAGGAAATTAATATTATCGATACTAGAGGCTTGAAATTAAAAGCGGCTTGATTTCATTCCATGATAGGATCGAACGATTGGTTTACATGGTTTCCAACCATCGGGTTCCTGGTCTTCTCGTCATGATTTATCTCATCTACAGGGTGATAACCCTTGATACACAGGGCTTACCGGCTTTGGTGTCTTTAAAATGTATTTACTAAGTGTTCATGATGTCCATGGTGTAGACATTCCTCAACTCCACATTTCGAAACTTTCTGAACGCCTCATTTACTACAATTGTTCACCACAGAGAAATTCCATCTGTGCCTGCAGCATCCTTCCATATCCTGATTTGTTCCCTGAATTGAAATCCTTATTCAATTTTTTCATTTTCAGCTTGCTCATGGCTGTATCGGAAGTTACAATACTTCTGAAAAGGTTTAAATCCTTAAAGACCTCCAGTTGTTCCGCGTCCAATCCAAGTGTCTTCATTTCTTGATACAGAGAAAATTTTACCTTGCATGTGTTCAGCAAAAGTTATTTTCAAGTCTCCTTCTTTGTAACAGATCTTTCAATACATCTTTGCTAATCGCAATAATTGTGTCGTGATCAAGTGGAAGATCGCTGACGATTTCCCCTCAAAATTTCACTACAACTTTTCCAAGAAATTCTGATATTTCTTATAAATACTTCGGCTTACATGTTGAACAGTCTCAACGTTGTCTGACTCCTGAAGAATCAGTCATTTTCCAGATTGTGTTAGAATTGTTGCATCTTGGTCCTTGTACAGCTTCCTTATAGGGTCAATAAATTGACTTGACACATCCACAGTTCTTCAGGACTGATGATCATTACAATCAACAGCATTGCGCATAGTCAATGAAGTTCATACACACATCTATAAAATTCTAGAGCCTTATCCATGTTGCATCTGATGATAATAGTAGCCAAATTATTGCCTCAGACGCAAATAGGATTTGTCACATATGTTATGTCTATATTGAACTAATAAATTAACTTAAATTCTGGACTGGAAAGTTTAACACCATTCCATTCACACTTTTAAGGGTTGCACAAGTCAACGGGTGAATCGCACTATTAGTGTTATATATTAATAACATACGGCAATCTACTTCAAATTAGGTAAAATTTCAATACTTTTGGCAGTTACTCTTAATTAATGACAACTGGCGATTGATCAGTAAAAAACCGACTGGCTTACTATTACTGTATATAGATAAAACCCATTAAAAACGCTGAAAGTATTTTATCAAACGAGTGTTCGCAAGGCGGAAAATATTTGGAGGATTATTAGCCAATCCTGATTAGTTCTCAAACGAAAGATTTTATAAGGAGGTACTACTGAGACTTCGAAATGTGGAGAGAATTGAGCATGAAGGTGTAAGAGGAAAGCGAGTAGGAGACTGATTGATAGGAGCCAACAAGCTGGATGTTTTTGTAATAATGCAGAAAGTAGTCGTTAGCGCCCCTGATATTGCTTTAAAAATTATAATACAACAATATCACCTTGAGAGTAATTTGATTAAATATCAACTGACAAAAGAAGAAAAGGCATTTACTGATGACATACGTCAATGGATCAATTTCTAACTGACGTCGTCCCACGCCAAGAAAATTAAAACTATAACAACTACAAAATTATTTTCCCAAACTACGATTATCGTGCTGTCAAAGGGCAAACCGAGTTAAAATGCACGCGTTTATTTTCAATCCTTTTCGAATCGCGGCGTTCCTTTCTGAGAGAGATAACTCGCCGCGTGTCTTACAATAGGACAGATTATTACATTTGTCAATCAAAGTCCTGATAACGATCTGTCTAATACTGTTGATGATTCGTGATAAAGACATGCTATAAAAACGTAGGATCAGGCTTCCGAAATCCAGACATCTGCCAGTATGGTTCATCAGGTTGCGAGTCTCATCGTAGCGCTCCTCTTCGGAGCCTCCATCATCTCCACGGTCCAAGCAGGTGAGTAGTACTCAGTGTTGCATGAAACTTGTCCTCAGACCAAAGGACCAAGCCCAGTAAGGTTCTGTGATCGTAAATGATCGAAATCTCTTGATGGACGCAAGACTTCATACTATCGAGAGCATGAAATGCAACACATTGATCAATCCTCTAGAGTTCGTCCCTTAAGAATCGAAACGTTGGTGGTTTTCTATATAAAGTAGTATTACAACTTATGATTTATCGTGAGATTTTCATGATACAACTTATTTTCCACTCGTTTAAAAATGAATCATTGTTTCCAGAATTTATGGTTGAACAATATTAAAGGTTTTATATGCTCATTATTAATTGTATCAGAAAATTACTTTCTCCCTTATGAATTTTAAATAAATATTAGAAAAAAATTATTACAACATATCAAAAATTTAAAACAACGGTGTAACATGTGGATCTTCATTCCTCAAAGAAAATCAACGAGTACAGTGTAACCGTAATGAATCTCCCAGCCAAATTTAACTAAATATCTAGGGTTACATAAGTAGAGAAAAGAGAATCCTGATTTTCATAGCATCAGACTATAATGTAAGCCAATTATCTGGGGGCGAGTACTTTTACCCAATCACCGGCACTAACAGTTCTCTCATTCATAAAGGTAATAATAACTGATACAGTCTTATTTGGCTATTTGCAGCTTGTTCCGTGGACGTGAATTCCAATCTGCCAAACACTTGTCCTTTGTTGCTTCTCCCCGGTGGCAGCAAGAACATAAAGGGATACTGGGAGCCCGATTCTGCTGGTATCCTGAGCGTGGCCGAAGGCGAGCAGATAATCGTCGCTTGTCCAGGCCCCAGTAACAACCTCGAAGCCACCGGGCAGGTGTCCAACGTCGCTACCTGCATCTCAGGCACTAACTTCGACATCGGCGGCAGCTCCTACTCAATTTCGTCTCTCAACTGTGTGCACTTGCCATACCACGAAGCCCAAAGAACCTCACGTACATGTGCCGGCGGTGCATACGAAATTATCGAGATCGGCTTCAACGTCGAGACTGACTTTTACAACCTGATCGACGTCTGCTTCGACCCGTCACTGCTTAACTCAATTTATTCACACTACATGGTGGTGAAGGGTATCGGCGGATACGAATCCGGTTACCCACGCCCGTCATTTATAGCCGGCGACTTCTACGGTAGCGTCGACGTCGAGACAGCATACACGAGGAGCAGTCAGCAGACCGTCGTAGGCGACCTCTTGGGTTCCAGTTCCTTAGGCAACCAGTATATCTCTTCGTCCTCTGACTACTTCCTTTCCAGAGGTCACTTGGCGGCCAAGGCCGACTTCGTCTTTGGCGTAAACCAGCGTGCCACCTTCTGGTACATCAACGTCGCCCCACAGTGGCAAACCTTCAACGGCGCCAACTGGAATACTCTGGAGATGAACGTTCGCTCCTTCGCCGACGCTAATCTCTTGGATCTTCAAGTGTACACCGGTACATACGGTGTCACGACTCTCCCGGACGTCAACGGTGTCGAGACGGAAATCTACCTCGGCGTCGACTCCAACAACAACAAGGTCATCCCGGTACCAAAACTGTACTGGAAATTAGTGATTGACGAGGCTAGCAATTCTGGTGTGGTCTTCGTGGGAGTGAACAACCCCTACATCGACAGCCCCGGAAGCGACTATTTCATCTGCACGGACATCTGCAGTCAAATCAACTGGGTCTCCTGGTCGGCAAGCGACGTGAAGAATGGTATCTCATACTGCTGTGAAGTGTCCGACTTCCAGAGAACCGTTAACGTTCTTCCGGAGATCAGTGTGGGCTCACTGCTCACGTAGATTTCCTTAATCATTTTCCTTTACCCACCCATTATGTTTTAAATAAAGCCAAATACGATAAAACTAACAAAATTTTATTGGATGTGTACCCCAACACGAACTTAAGAAAACACCAAGTCCAGAATCATCAAACGAATGCGCGAAAATATATACGGTCATAGAATAAAGTTTTCTAAGACAAATGAAAGAAAATTAAATTCTGAAAAATATTAAGATTCCTTTGAAATCGATATATTGGACGTACTGAGGAATGTGAGAGGAACTCAAAAACTATTATCAGTAAAAAAGAGTATATGGCTCACAAGAATCTGCACCAAACTCAAGACATGAAAAAATGCGACAAACAAACATAATTGCAATAAAAAACAAGCGTCAAATAAGGATGTAAATAGCGGGTTAATTCGCGTTTAGGCCTTTAAATTCAAATTACGATCATTATTCCTTGAGATAATCGTCGTCCTGTCAAATTTGTTAAGTTAGACTAAGGGCAGATTTATAAAAAAAATTGGCAAAAATAGCTTTATTTCTCATCTTCCATTACAATCCATTATTTTGACTGTTCCTTCGTCAAGGTGTGAAGAGATGACCCCATGTCTCATCCACGCCAACACCAATTGGGGCGTGATTTAGTTTTAACTAAACCGACAACGAGACGCGTAGGAAATTTTATTGTGTCCTGTGGATTTATTAAATTATTATTTTTCGAATAAATGGACTGTCACTGTTTTCAATTACAAATCTGTTGGTAGTTTTCATTTGTAAAAATTACTTCGCACCCTATAAAAAGAATTCCCAGAAATTATTAACGAAATGAAGATCGAGAGAAGACCCGATATTCTACAGCGGTAGTGATAGTAAACTTTAAGTTACATGCAGAGGTTTCAAAAACATATTTCTCATAGAATCTTTAAACCCGTCTAAGATAAGGGTTGTAGAAACGGATACTACTTTATCACGAAAGAATGTATATATCGGCCCTACGAATCTGGTCTCATAACTACCCTTCCTAAAATTGAATAAGTTAGTATCGATTTATACAACGCTGGGAAATATAACAAAAGTAAAATGAAAGGGTAGCTAATATATTTAAAGAGAAACAAACTATGTACATCAGGTGTTGATACGGCAGAGAAAAACTCGCTGGGCTGTGAGACATGGGGGAATCGCGTGGAACACAATAGGTCATCTCCACAATTTAATAACTTTGAACAAATTAAATACAGAAAATTAAATTCACTAAGAATATTCAGAGACGGACAGACAAGAGGTGGAAACAACCAAGATTAAGGCGCCATAATGTCGCGGGGAAATCGTGACTACTTGCTAGGATTAGAGCTGCTTGTTTACCAGGGGGCGTAACCCTGGCCGACACCTCCTTCGTTACTGCGAAATCCCGCGCTTTGCGAAAAATGAATAACGATTGGTGAAGACACGTCACGTGATGTGGCGTTTTCCGATAGAGAAGGGGTAAGGAGAGAGGAGAAAAAGTAGTGTTGCTCGGAAGTTGGAAGGAAGTAGAAGTAGGAGAGGAGAGAAGGAACAGTGTGTTTTTGAAGTGAAAAGGAAGACGAAGTAGGAGATGAGAAGAGGCAGTATGTGTTGGAGAGAATTGGAGGTCAAGGAGAGAAGAACGAACACGAACAATGAAATAGTGTGGGTTTATAGCTAAAAAGAAAAAGACGCTTTTGATAGTTAGTAAAACAGCGAACACGAAAGCCGCATAACACATTACGATATCCCAGCCAAAACCCCGCCGAGAAGGTTTTTCCTCGTCGTCAAAGGTGCGAAATCGCAGCTTCCGCCACTACTAAACAACCTCTGGGTGGAAGTGACCGCCACAACAAGGAATTTCCTGAAAGGAAGGAAGGAATCGTCCAGTACCTGCACGAGAGAGCTGAAAGAAGATTCAAAAAACAGGTTCGTCCCGCATGAACGAAATCTCTTCTACCCGTTGTTGCCCCACAGTATTTCACCCTGAGCTAGGCCGTCGATAATTAAATAGTTATTACCCATTAAATCATGCATTAGAATTAATAATGATAGATATTGCAGGAGCCTATAAGGAAACTGTTTTTTAATATATAAATAAACTATCATTTTAAAAACTCAACTAACTTTTGTTAATTATTTAAGTAATTAAACTTCCCCCTCCCTTTCAATTACACGCGGCTACTGAGGCTAATAACGACCATGCGATTGCCCCAATGACCTGATCACAGTCCAGTTCCGTTGTGGAAAACAATGGTGGTCAAAAACTAAATCTGTCCGATAAGGCTCCAATCAATCACTACTGCCAATCATCCAGGCGACGATCCATCCGACGATAGCGGGGGACTATAAGAACCTCAAGCAAGCACTTCTTCGTCAAGGTCTGACCATCAGCAGCCGCCATGTTCCTCCGAGCGCTGCTTTGCGCCGCCATCGTCGCCTCCGTCAGAGCAGGTGAGGCTCCAATTCAAAACGCTTAGTTAAGGTATTTACCTCAGTAAGTCCCAATGCCAGAAGGATGTAGCTCTAATATCCATTCAGCAAATTTAAAAAGTTTCTACCATAATACATAATTTTAGATCATAAAATCATCCAAGTAAGTAATTCCGGGTCTCAAATCAAGATGAAAACTGATGTTGAAATCAGTCAGTAACACCATTCAGGAAACATCAAGCGACGATACGAGTTAAACTTTTATTAAGGGTTGGTTGTACGATGCTTAGTAATGTTCAATATTCCAATTGTCAAAATGAATAATTCTGCGTGATTTATAAATATTAATTTTAATTCGCTTTACGAAGTTAAAAAATTACACAGTTTCAAAGTACTACATTTTATATTGACCCATGGATTATGTTGTATACTTCCAGCTAATTATATTTATTTCAAAAAACTCCTACTTGCAAACTTGGACATATAATGAAAATAAATGTTGTTAAAAATGTCAAAAATATTCTCGATAGAGCTTAGAAACCGTAAAATAGATTTGGCGCGCGTTATATACTCAAGTTGATATATCGCGTTGTTTTTTACTAAAGAATTTATAATTAGTGCCGATCAATAAGTTAATTCTAACAGATAAAGTTTAACTTCTAATTGCATTTAAATATTCGTTAATTATCTGGGATGGTATTTTATAACTTCTATGGGAATAACATCTCTAAAATACACATCTATGTTAAATAGGACTACTTCATAGCCAAATACTACAAATTTTAAAGTGCGTGAATTACGCAATAGCTGGTTTTCCGTAACATTAAAATGCAATGTGAACGAATTTGGCCATTAGACATTCTAAATAGAAGTATTGCTTACGTGTGGCAGGTAGAAGAATATATTTGAAAAGAATTGTAAGTCCGTATGTTTCGCCTTGGAAATAAAATTTCGGTTCTCTGAAAGCAAAAATAGAAAAATAATACATGCACAGATAATACTAAAATAAAATGTCAGCTTTGCTTAAGATACTGTGTGTACAATTGTTTCAATTAAGTGAAAAATTGAGAACTTTTTAAATATTTTGGTCTAATTACAACGAGCAGTCATTTCCCAGTATTTAAAGTCCTGGGTGTAAATGCTGATGAATTTATCAACGGTTGAAAGGTAATGGAGGACTGACGATGATAAATGATATGAGTTTTGCAGGAGTGAACAGAAACGCACTGAGCCCAGGAAACAACGCAATATCAGAAACTGTTTGACATATTAAAAAAACTACCGTGACGGTGTTTTTTTTCATAAATACATCAAAGAATTTTGAGTTTATATTTAAATGGGTGGGCGCTAATCAATCTCAACTTTGAAATTTAAAACAGCTTTATTATTAACAAATATTTAGAAATTTATTTTAATGAATTTTATTTACGCAACTGAGCCCTGACCAAAGAAATATCATAGCAAGAGACTAGTGAAATTAATCTACTTTACTCAGGGCTGTATGACGTGTTTATACGCATAGCAGAGCCAGAGATTATTGCGGTTTGTTTCTTACTTTGCATTCATCCTCTCCTAGCTTCTTCGTTGACCGGCACTCCTGGATTCAACGTAAAAGCTGCCTGCATGTGATGCAGGCAGGCCTCTGATGTGGTTCACGACACGTGCCTCCACTTTCTTTTCCTCGTGACACTTAAAGAGCCAGATGGTCTATCCTCTCCGACTCCTTGAAGGCAGACAATACCACTTTCATTTTCGCTAGCTCCTCTCTGACTCCACCTCAGCCTTTCTTTCTCCGACTCTCCTTTCCGACTGTTCTGTTTGAGGTACTTCCCACCTCGAACTTACCTCATTAAAAACTCATTGGTCCGACCACGTTTCTTTCCGAGGTTTCTCGCCAATGTGGTTGGCGTCCTTACCTCACCCCTTGAAAATTTAAATTTTAGGAGGAGCCATCCCAATCCGCTACCCCGGGTCAACAGCATTGTTGAGCTTGGCCGACCTGGATTTTGCACCACATCGACAAAGTGCCCGTCCCACGGACGCCAAGATTTATAGCTTTGTTTCGCCTTCCCTTGTTTAGCCTCAGCAAGTCGTATTGCGAACGTCCCAGGATCTGTTCTCTTCGGAAATCTCATACAGAATGCCTAATATTTTAGATTAATTTAAATAAATCGAAAATTTTTATGCGTCACAGTAGCCACTTTTTGGCATCAAGTGTCTCTTAAGACATGAATTGAAGTTGGCCACGAAGCCTGTAGCAGTATTTGTATTGTAAAGTTTGCGTCTCTTATCGGCAGCATGTTCCGTGAACGTGAATGGTGACTTGCCGGCCGTGGAGCCATTGGCTTTGCTCCCGGGAGGCAGCAAGGACGTGAAGGGCTTCTGGGAACCTGACCCATCAGGCATCCTTTCGTTGGCAACCGGAGAGACTATCACCCTCGCCTGTCCGGGTTCCACCCTCACTGTCACGGGCACGACGACTGCTGTCGCCACATGCGTTTCAGGCACTAGCTTTGACGTCGGAGGAACCACCTACACCTTCTCTGCCCTGGGTTGTGGAAAACTGCCTTTCCACGATGCCCGGCAGACTTCCCGGACATGTCCGGGCGCTGCATACGAGATAATCGAGATTGGTTTCACAGTGGGGGCAGACTTCTACAGGCTCATCGACGTCTGCTTCGATGCGTCGCAGCTCAACTCCGTGTACGCAAACCACACGGTGGTAAAAGGCATCGGGGGCTACGAGTCAGGCTACCCGCGCCCTTCTTTCATAGCAGGTAGCTTCTACGGCGACGTCGACGTAGGTGGTATGTACACGCAGGCTCAGCAGACAGTTACTGTCGGTGACCTTCTGGGGGATAGTTCTCTGGGTTCGCAATATATCGTTCCTTCGACCGACCATTACATGGCCCGAGGACACCTGGCGGCCAAAGCGGACTTCGTCTTCGGAGCCAATCAACGAGCCACGTTCTGGTACCTCAACGTCGCTCCGCAGTGGCAGACCTTCAACGGTGGCAACTGGGAACAAGCAGAGTTCGACGTCCGCACTTACGCAGATTCCAGGGGCGTTGACGTCATGGTATATACGGGCACATACGGAGTCGCGACACTACCCGACGTCAACGGAGTCGAGACGGAGCTGTACTTGGCCGTCGACTCCAACAACAACAAAGTTCTGCCAGTGCCAAAACTGTACTGGAAGTTGGTCCACGAGCCCATTAGCAACGCCGGTATCGTCCTCGTCGGTGTCAACAACCCTTACGTAACCTCCCCGAGTTCCGACTATTACATATGCAACAATGTCTGCAACCAAGTATCGTGGCTCAACTGGGTGCCTGACGATGTCGTCCTCGGTATCTCGTACTGTTGTGAAGTAAGCGACTTCCAGGGAGCAGTTTCAGTTCTCCCATTCCTCAACGTCAATTCCCTTCTCGTGTAAATAACTGCAGTCATCCTGGCAGGTTAACACTTAAAGCTTTTCATTCGCAGTTCTAAATAAATATTCAGGTTGTATAACCAACAGTAATTTCAACAGATTTAACTAGCCTCTAGGATAAACTAGAAACTTATTATTCTTAATTGATTTTATACAGGTGTTCTCACCTAGTATAAAATATAATCCAAGTATCCTATCACAATATCCTGTCCTCTATAAACCATGTAGACCTATACAGCAATGGAGAAATGGTACAAAAAATTAATGTAAATGTCAGGACACCATTTCATCACATACTTGAAATGACAAACATGCACAAATTTCTACACTACTTGATATCTTACAAAGACAAAGCTATTGAAATTATGTATACAAATGTAATTCATGAAGTAGGAAACTGTTGCAAGGTGGTTATTGTTGAAGGTAAATTGACAAAAGTGGTGGGAAAATCCAGATTAGGGGTAAGAAACAAAAAAAGCTTTATATAACAAACACCTCATTCGAGAAGCACAAAGTAAGAGTATACACGTGGACCTCACCAGAACTCATTCTCAATTAGATCGTATATTAGTTGTTAAAAAGGGCAGCAGATTACTAGGTGCACACAAATATGGATCATGTACTTTTAATGTGAGCTGAATGTAAAGTAAGAAGATAGAAAAACTTGTAAAAAAAATTGTAGTGATGAAGTATTATGGAAATAGATACAGAAATGGTGGCTGAGATGCTATTTAGCAAACTAAATTAAAATGAAAAAAGAAGCAAAATGAGAGTAATGGCAGAACAGATAGGTTACTATTAAGGAGTTAGATCAAAGAAACCATGGGATAACAGATATGCTGAGAAAAATGGAGAAAAGAAAGCATTTTCAGAATAAATCATATGAAAAAGAGGAACATATAAGAAAGCGACACACAGAATGAAGGTAACTAAATGAGGCATGAAGTAATAAAGTTAAAAACGAAATAACAATATGATTTAATAATATAATAAGTTGAGAGAATTTACATCCAATAAATAGAAAGGCATAAGAAAATAAGTGATTAAGATATGAGAAAAAATTAATTTGGGGAAGTTTACAAAAGACTTATATACTACAGGGAAAATAAAATGGAAGTTGAGGAGGATTTAACAGAGAAAAAACGCATCGTTAGGTAAGCAATGTGAAATGGCAAGGCAATTGGAATACATTAATTGTCAACTATGCAATATAATAAACAAATCAGGGGAATGGCCTGAATACTTTGTGAAGTAAGGAATGAAAGTAATCCCAAAGAAATCTAGAACAAAAACACATTTAGAACATCAAACAAAAATAAGTTTGATATAACTTAAATAATGTAGATAAAGGAAGGGAACTAGAGATACTATTAAAATGCTGAATTGATTGGAGAAAGAAACAAAAACTGAGGAGTCTTTGTTTAATAGACTTTGAAATGGTTTCCGACTGTGAATTGGTAAACAATGCTATAAAATGTCAACAGAAAATAAGAAAGATTGGAAAGATAGGAGATGAACTAGAGAATTGTATACGAAGCAAATATTGCGGTATTGAGTCCTAAGACTGGTCTGATGCAACCCTCCATGCTAACCTATCTTGTGCAAGCTTTCTCATTTCCACATAACTACCATATCCACCCTAATCTGATTAGTGTATTCCATCCTATGCCTCCCTCTTCAGTTCTTAACCCACACACTTCCTCTAATCCTAATTTTACAAAAACATTGCCTGTTAATCTATCCCTTCTCTTGGTCAGCATCCTCCATATTGTTTGCTCTTCCCCTAGTCTGCTTAGAACTTCCTGGTTAATGATTCTATCCACCCATCTGATTTTCACCATTCTCCTATAGCACCGCCTTTCAAAGGTTTCTATTCTTTTCCTTTCTTTAACTCCTATTGTCTACATTTCGCACCCATATAACACCACGCTCTATACAAACATTTTAGCAATGATTTCCTAATATGTACACTTATATTACCCCATCAGTAAAAAAAATATTTTTTGCAAAAGCCTTCCTTGCCTATGCTATCCTACTTATTAGATCTACTATACTATATGAAGAAAAATGTGGCTGTAAATGAGCCTTTTACTTTTATGCTAAAAAGATTATGGAAGTAAATAAGGAGTGACAGACATAAAGGACAGAGGAAGGATGAATTGATTGATAAAACCACCATAGATACTTGTGTGCATGGTTTACTGAATATTTGAAGAGATCAACAAAGATAAAGGATAGGACAGCAATAGCAAAAGCAAAAGCATTCAGCAAGAAATATACATTCTTTTATGATTAAAATATAGATACAGCAATTAGAAAAAGTCTGGTTAAGTTCTGTGTTTGAAATGTTATGTATGGATGTGAAAAAATATAAACCATAGAAATGAGAGGAAGGAATAGGATAGAGGTATTAGAGATATGGATAAAAATGAATAAGGTAAAAAGGTGAAGAATGAAGAGGTACTGAGAAGATTAGGAAAGGCTTTGTTAAAAGAAATTACAAAAAGAAAAACATACTAGAGGAACATGTTTTGAGAGGAACTGAAATTATAAATTAAAAATCCAGCCAATTAGTCAGCTAACAATATTAACATATATTTAAGACATCCACAATGTTTTGGCTCTAGTGGCAGTTACACTGCCGACTTTGTGTATCCATGTTCAAGTCATGGCTGTGCCAAATATTTTCAGTCTTTCTTTCTTTCTTCACTTAACATATGTATTTCTTTGAGAACAATACTATGCTGTACATATGATTTAAAGAGTGAATTTCCTGCCTTTCTCTCAAATATTTCTATCTTTCTTTCTATCAAATGATCCCAAATATATTAGTACCGCTGTTAAACTAAAAATAGGCTGCCAGTAATGGCCATGAACATTAGTTGTGATGTATAAATAATGGACAATTTAATATAGTGTAATGAGTGAGAAAGGACACTGATAAGTCTTTAATGTGAAAATTTGAAACATTTGATAAGTTATTCTTTTTATCAGGCACAGTATATGCGTTGGCCAGTAGCAGTATACAACACTTTGTTGCGAGAAGCATTGTTGGCAATGACATAGGGGAACAGTGCCGCAGCCTACATGATCGTTGAGTGGGGACATAAGTACAAGGGACTGACCCAGAGATGGCAGTGAAAAATGTATGTTCTGATTGGTTGAATTATTCAGTGTTCCCAAAATGACGGAGGGTGAAGAAAGCTCTCCAAATCAGAACATGTCTGGGGTCAAAAGTGAATTGCTAAACCTTATGATAGCATGTGCCTGGGTGTTGGGCAAGATTGGGCTTATGAAACTTTTGTTCAGAAGTACGTGAGGTGTAGTCACCCAATCTTGGTGTGGCGAAATGGTTGGACAATGACGGAGCAAGATGAACAAATGCAAATTGTGCCAGGAGCAGCCAAAGTTGAACGAGTCTGGGGATATGGCACATGTGATCAGAGGAGCTTGACTGCTGGAGTGTAGACAACATTCAAGTTGTATTCAGTAATATGACAGTGAATGCAACAGTGAATTACTGAAAATGCAACAGTGAATTACTGAAAATGCAACAGTGAATTACTGAAAATGCAACAGTGAATTACTGAAAATGCAACAGTGAATTACTGAAAATGCAACAGTGAATTACTGAAAATGCAACAGTGAATTACTGAAAATGCAACAGTGAATTACTGAAAATGCAACAGTGAATTACTGAAAATGCAACAGTCTAGAGGCATGTTTCCTGCAAGTGTCCCAATATAGTTTTCTTTTCTTTATAAGCAAAAACTTTGTAAAATCGTACAGTAACAGCACAGTTTCGGTGTTCTTAATACTCAAATGAGAAGCTCATAATAAAAGTTAGTTTCTTAGGCTGTGTACTAATGTTTCTGTAATATTAAAACTAGGAGTGATTTTTGAGCTGCCCACTCAGACAGAACCAGCAGTTTTTACAGTCAAACTGGCAGCATACATAGCAGAAATTTTGGTATAGTTGGAGAAAATATAATTCATGTAAAACTTCTTTTGGGAATGAAGCCAATTAATTTCAGTCAGCTGGGAGTAATTGCTACATTTCATTCTCAATAGGACCTAGCAGATTCCCCTTTGATCGAATCTCATGCTTTAATTTGCTAATTTTGAGTAAATAAATTTAGTTGTGTAATAATTTTCATATTTTTTTGTAATAGTTATTTATATAAAAAATATTTTGTTAAATTCAAATAAGTTTATAATAATCTACATTTTGTTTCACTTTATAAAATATTAAAGCTTGTTTTTATTATTTTACACCTGACCACACATTAGTTTATTACTATATATATTATTATTATTATTATTATTATTATTGAGAGGAAAGAGAGAGAAAATTGGTGGCTTACCTGAGGGAACGGTTCATAGGCACCATGTTGAGTGCAAAGTAAATTTTTGGAGGCACCACCCCCCTTCGTCAGAAGATTAAGAAACCATTCCAAGAACCAGCCATCAAATGGAGAGAAACCATGCTTACTTTTCCCATAATTGCTTGATGTGGTTAGTAAAAGCTTTGCCTAATTTTGTAGTCCAAAATTTGTAACACATGATAAAATCAGGGCTTTTATGTAAAACTATACCAGTGCAAGACATTTGTTAAAATAAATTCTTATTATGTGGAACTGCAACCAACGACAAATACAATTCTTTCACTTGAAACCTATAACACATCAAAGGGCAAAGTAAACATAAATGAAAATGTTAATCCATCAAATTTTTGACAAACCAAGTTACATAATGAAAAGTCAATATTATACAACCAAAATTTTTAATTCATAAAATTTAATTAAAGAACTTATTAAAGGAATTAAATAATGATAAATACAGGTTTTTTCCAGTTCATCAAACAATAGATATACTTTTCTCTAATTGTAACAAGTATTTTAAATTTAAAGAATTGTACTTTTTAAAGTAAAAATATTTACAATATATGCAAATAAACACAATGATCAAAATTAATATTTAATTATGAGTAAACATAAATTATTTAGTTATACATTAATTGACTAATATTGTTTTGATCTAAAACATATCTCGTGATTAGTCTGATTGAATCCTAATAGAATGCAACACGAACAATAGACATAAAAATTTGTAAAAAACACTAGAAATATAATTATTTCGAATTATAAAATCAAAATTAATTTTGAATACATAAAAAATTTGTTAAAATATCAAGTTTTGGATTAAATGTTGTATTTATAGTAATTAAATTTGTTTGCCAAGATATTTGGCCATATTTTTATTTACTTATTTATTGTACTTAATGTCAAAATAAATATTTTGTATTTCAAATGTCTCTCTCTCTCAGACAGCTAATACTTTGTTTTTGTGTGTTATGCTGTTTTCACTGTGTGCAATAGATAGCACATTATTTGGTTATTCAAATGAAACTATAAGTCATTTGTAAATATGTTGGTATGTTATAGCCATGTGCTTGACTGTAAATTGAATATTATTGTCAGTATATTAAGATTGAGTTGAACATTTGCCCGTAAAAATGGTAATATTACATATGAGTACCCTATTGTACCATTTCATGGTAATAAACTAACTAAGATTCTTAATATTACTTTATGTCAAAATGATTTAAATCTTTTCCAAAAAGATATATTGCATTCACAAATTTTATATGAAAAAAAAAATAATTAACCCAACATTTTTAAATTTCAAAATAAAATAAGTACAAATTAGTAGAGACAGGTAATATAAGTGTGTTGAAATGATTCTTGGGTTTGCAGCCGGGTGGCATAGTAAATACACGTCCCGGCTGCAAACCCAAGAATCATTTCAACAATTAGTTCCCGGGAAAACCTATGGAAGTTAAATATAAATGTCTCTTACATTTGTGAACTAATCATGATTATCTCCGGCACTGATAATATATTTTCTATTTAATAAACAATTCTTGGGTTATCAACCAGGTCAATTGTTTATTAAAACAAAACATTTCAGTACTTCAGCCCAGAATGAATAATACTGACAAGTCTACCATAGCCATATATAGAACCAAATAGTCTCAGAACACCATGCAGCTGATGAAGGCAGAGATTAATTTTGATTTGATGAACAATTGGCCCAATTGGTACACCAGGAAGGCATATGTTATATGAATATTTGTTTCCAGTGAGTAATAAGTCAAGTAAACTTAGTTGTGAATGTTTGAAGTAAATTCAAAAGTAACACCCAGATAATTATAAAAAAGTCATTTTACTATTATAACTACATTTTGGGCCCATTTAGTTTCCAAATTCAGTAAAATACCGATTTGGTTACTGTGATGTGATGCTTTTAATGAGTTAAGAAATAAAAAATGTTAAGTCTGTAAACAAAACCATATTCAAATTGGTAGTCACAAGTTATTAAAACTTTGTTAAATACTAAACAATTAAATAAAAAAAGATTTAAATAATGCATAACAAAATATTCTAATACCAATAACAAATTTATATTTTAGCTAAATCTATTAATTTCTTACAGTATCTGCAAATATTTTCATAAAGTTATTTAAATTTAAAAGCAAAAAATATAATAAAAACTAGTAAAATTAGTTGACTTAAATTTGTCAACATTGTCAACTGATAAGTTAAAAGGAATGATAAATTCTTATGTAATAGATAAAGGAATTAGAGTAACCTAGATTAACAGATAAGCAGTCATGGCTCAAGAATGTCACAGTAGAGAGAAAATTAATAAAATATAATTTAAAGTTATAAATCAGTCTTGTAATTTTTGTTGAAGAATTCCTTTTTCTGTACAGGATCTGGCACAATCTGTAAAGATAAATTTATAATAAGAAATGCATATTTATATCTTGTATAAGTAAAAGAAAGACAAGTTACTAATTATTACCGTGTCTCCTCCTGGCTTCCAACCAGCAGGGCACACTTCACCATGTTTATCAGTATACTGAAATGCTTGCACAAGCCTCAGAGCTTCTTCAACACTACGTCCTACAGGAAGATCATTCATTGTGATTTGCCTCAAAATTCCTTTTCTGTCAATAATGAAAAGTCCCCTGAAAAATGAATACAAAAAAAATACTAATGAAAACCTTATACTCTTAAACAAAGCCAAATGTGTACATGACAGATGCATTGTGTAAATAAATTAAAAATGTTGGCCAAGGCATTTATAATCCTAAAATTACATCTGTTTAATGTTTTCAACTTAGCATAAACACTAAAAAAAGTAATTACAGAAATGATTCTTATGGCAGGATTACTACAGGAAGAGTACAGATAAACTGTCGTCAAATTGATTTTAAGATACATATATATCCAACACCAGCTAACTCTTGGAATGTGACTTCTCTTCTGCTAAAGGAGGAGGTTGATACTTCAAGTAAGCCACTACCTTTCAATCTTTCTTTACATACCAATAGGAAAGTTACACAACATTAACTCAATTTGAATACAGAGGGCATATGGAGAGTAGTTGGCTTTCTTTAAACTGATAGTAGGTGTCACCCAGCTGGGAAGCAATACATCAAATTTGCTAGGACCTGAATCCTCTTTTTCAAGAGTATGTTTGAACATCATGATGGCCAGCCACTCAGTGTCAAATTCAAATCCTGGCACACCAGTTCTTGGAAACAACAGACACTCAAACCCCCTCCCCCATGGAAATTTAACAAAAATTAAAAAATAAGGGATACTGATTTGTATGTTACATACAGGTTATGGGTGGAAAGTAAAAAGTAAAGTGTGTGAGATTCAGGAAAGGCAGTTGTTGAGGATGTAGTGGTCAGGACTTGCCTGGACTGTAAGACATTGGAGAGAGATTTCCCCAGCATGTGATGAATAAAAGAATATATTTTATTTATATCTGGGTTGGGTTGCAATCAGTGTTGGCCAGGCAAAAAGTGGGGTTGTGTTTTTTTGGTCCAGGAAAGTAGGCTGTGGAATAGGGGAGCTTCATCATTTTCTTTATTCTGGTCCTAAGTTTATGGCTAAGCTATAGAGGGAGGGGGGGATATAGTATATTTAGGATGGCAACTGCTGAAGTGTAAAGAGTTCAACGTGGACTGATGTGTTTAATTGAATTGAGGTGTATATAAAAACCAAGGATTTTGGGATAGCAGTAGTCACTAGTAACGTTGATGGGGAATTTGGTGTTCAGGTTTTGGAAAGAGCACCCAGTCTATGGATAAATTGAAGATGTCACAAATTAACGGGAACCAAGTTAAGGATTTAAATGGAGTGTTGCTGTTCAGAAAGAGACAGCCAACCTTAATTCATTTGCAGAAATTACTGTATATTCATTCATATGTTGCTTTTATGTTTTCAATCAACTTCAGTAAAAAAATTCTTTCTGGACTAATATCCAAATAATTTCAATTATTAGTCATAATATTCATAATGTGCTAGTAAAATTGATTTTGTAACAGTCACATAAGAATGAAAATTAACAAACTGTGAAAAGAAAGTAAATGTGTCACTTACCTGAGTGCATGTCCCAAGTCTTCAAGATATACACCATAATCTCTTGATATCTTGTGTGTGAGATCTGAGAGAAGTGGGATTTTAAGTTTTCCTAAGCCACCTTCTTTCCTTTGTAAATTCATCCATGCATGGTGTGTGTAAGGGGAGTCAACAGAGCATGCAACTACTTCAGCATCCAATTTTCGGAATTCATTAATGTGATCATTGAATGCCAATATTTCAGTTGGACAGACAAATGTGCTGTAAAATTGAATGAAATTAATACTGTGGTTCAAAAATCAGAAATATATATATATATAAATTTAAAGATACTCACAAGTCAAGTGGATAAAAGAAAAATACAAGATATTTTCCTCTGTAGTCTGACAATTTTATGTCTTTAAATTCTCCATTGATAACAGCTGTGCCTTCCCAGTCTGGTGCTGGTTTTGAAACTAAAAAGCAATAAAAGAGAGTATAAATGTTACTATCATATTCTACTAATTTAAGGGGCTCTTACTATTTTTCTGATGTGGCATAATTAATTGGAAAATGGTATAGGTAAACTCTGAGAAATCTTTACATACAAAAGGAAGTTAAAACTATATGTAGATTTATACATTTTGCCAGCTATATATACAGATATAAGGCTATTTATTTAACTGATTACTTACTGACTGCTTTCGTCCACTGTAATTTATGATCCACTGTATTCCCTATTTCTTGAGGGTACACGTCTCCGCCACCATAAGTATGACATGAATCTTCCGTCAAACAATGGTGTAAATGAATAAATATTAAGAGAATCTGAACAGCACGCATGTCGTACACTGGAAGTCAATCTACTTTAAAGGAACCGTTAATACAAACAGCCGGCACCTAGTCGTGTTCATGACGTGCCCCAACAATTCTACCTTAACCAAACATAGGTCAGACAGTATGGCCAACCTTAGTTGGTTAAACTGAAATACACAAGTTAATCAAAATATTTTTCGAATTACAGGCTGCTTTAACAAGAATTACAAATCTAGTTATGGATACATATAAAAAGTAATTAATTGCATATTGCTCAAAGGTTTCTACGTAAGTTCGGGGTCACTAAATCATTCGTTTGTTTACAGGCCGCAATATAGTCTGATGCGTTCTTAGCCTGTGTGTATAACTTTTTTTTACATGTAACTCGACAATATAGTTTCTATCTGTAGGATCTCAGCTTAAAGCGGATTATTAGACAGTGCACGGAATAGCTTATTCTTTAGAATTGCGTTACAGAACAGAGTAGAGTCTGTAAACGAAACGTATAAATACAACGGCCTTGGTAGATACATCAGACAGCTGTGCGTGAATTGTACACGCACACACACATACGTCATGTTTTGAATGAGGTAGTACAGCTCGTTCGAAAACAGCAATTCTTCCCATAATTACGGGGATATTTAACGAAATTTTGATACACGTTACACTACACAGTTCTGTATGATTATCATGATCGGAAAAATACAGAGCATACTTTTCGCTTTCCAATAGTTCTACGCACAAAAAGCATCAGTATGGTTGTATTTTCGTAAAAAAAAGAAGAACTCAATCGATCGGCAGTCTACAAAATAATTTGTTGACAATTAGAAAAAATCTATGTCATTAAAGTTGATTACACTCTAGTTTATAGCACGATTAATACCACTGGGAAAACACTTTTTATGCACCAGGCATATATATTATCACCAACTTAGCCTTTCATCTCATAAACTAAAATACAAATCCACACAATACTAAACATTTCGGATTCATCACAACAGTACAAATAAATATTGGGGTGTTTTCTTTACTGAGAGGACAAAAATCAAATAGAGGTGTGAAAATGATTAAAATTCAAGAAGTTAGATGCAGGATCTGTATTAAACATGCTAAAATTAACATTGCTGAACACAACCATTGATCTACACAGATGACTTACCTTAAATTGTGTTGTCAAACAGCATGTCAAGCAAGGTGACTGAGCATTTGACTACACAAGACTGTTCTGTTGTATGTCCTTGAAAATTTCAGGTACCCTCTACTATATTGGGTAACGTTGCCAACTCATTACTTCACTCCCCTTTCTCTCATATATTCACATACATGAATGAAACTAAAAACTGAGGGCCAATGTCACAAATTTGTCAAAAATTTTGAAGGTGTAACTCGCCTTCTTCCGAAGATACACACTGTCGACCACTCTGTTTTGAAGTCAAACTTCAGATTGAACCAGCTGTTACAAAGCAATAATCCATACTCAATGAAGCCACTGTATCACTTCAACAAACAGAAAATTTCTTATAAATAATGGAAACATAAGCATGCACATATATAAAGGTGGCAGGTGAAAGGCTAAAAGTAAAGGTGAAAATGTACGGTTAGAGAAAGGAAGTAGTTGGAGGATGTTGAGTCCGACTCAACAAGTATGTTGGAAAGAGAATTTCCAGAGACCAAATTCAGGCTTTTGACAAATCAGGGAGCAGGGCTGGTGTCAGTGTGAAGCACTTACAGAAATTGTTCCTGGTGTGAGCAGCTATTGTGATGTGTGTTGAAAGAATTGAGGTGCTTAGCTATGCATTAGGGAATAAGTTTTGTAGTTTGGCCCACATAAAATGTAGGCAGACAGAAACTTGTCTAGTAAATGGTGTTTTGTTTTACAATTGTATATTTATGAAACAATTACATTTGTAAAACTAAATCAAAATAACACCAAGCAGAACTTCAAAAAATGTTCTGAGATTCGCAAGGTATTTTTCATTTTGAAAACAGAAGGCATTTCTGCTGGATCACAGTTTTAATGTCGTTATCAGAAAATTACTTATGATGTTGTAAATTTGCATATTTTTGTTGACTTGTCCAAATATGTAATTTATTGTACTTTTTACAGTTGATATCATAAATTTGATTATAATTTTGTCTTCATTCATTCTGTTTTTAGCATAAGTTGACTGAAAGCACAGATTTCAAACCAGGCAACAACTGCTCGTGCACACTCGTTTTCCTGTCACAAAACTGTTGAGTTGTATGGTTGCACAAGGCTTTACAACAAGAAATGAGTATAAAAAAAAAAGTATAATTATTGTTTAGAAGTAAATCGACAGCACCGATAAATGTGTGGCTAACTGGCAACTGTTGTGGAAAAAGCTTCAAACTTTTAAAAATTTTGACCAAATGTCTTTACTACAGTTCATTTACATACCTCTGGAATTACATTCACCTAATGTCACTTCAAATCCCTTTTAGAGACAATAAAGATAAAACCATCACCTTCACCAGTATCTAATATACTACCAACTATGAACAGAACTAAGAGGCTCTTCATTATAAGCAATATCTAATATAGTAATTAATTTAAGACACCTATGAAGTTAATAACTGGTTTAATTTAAGCAACATAATTCTTTTTGCGAATTTTGAAATTTAATTGAACCAAAATAGTAAAGCTTACCTCAGAGTTATGTATACCTTCTTTATGGAAGGAATAAGCTTCCTCAATAATTGCAGGTAATAATGATTTGGATAATCTGCAGAATACTTCAAACTTGCGATCAGTTTCTCCTCCTCTCATAAAGAGACACCTGTTTTTACTTTCAACTCTCTTTATACTCTAGGGTACCAATAATGTAGTTAAACCTTTATTTAACTACCCTACATTTAGCAAAAAAAAATTCTTTAAACTGCCAACTTTACAAAACAAGATCCAGAATCGGTGACACCAGTGTGCTACGAGATTGCATTTGAATGTTCATTCCTACTTTTTGTCTCCTGGTTTATTATGAACATTCTTACATCATACATATTTAATTGTCCAATCCAAAGGTTTACAAGAAAAAGGATGGTTTAATTTTTCACATTTGTTTGGTAAAAATTTATTTACAAAATGAAGTACCTCTAAGTACATGTCTTAAGATACTTGGTATACAAAGACCAACAGCAATTAAATGCAATTGCATTTCAATTTAACTTGAAGAATTAAAGAAATCTTCATTAAAGCAATTTATACATTATTTCACAAATTTAATAGATAATGGTTATAGCTACATCTAACTATTTACAATATATACACATTAAAAAGGAAAACCTGTCAGACTTTATGGAACAGAGAAACATTTATGCATAGACATCCTCACGATCAGCTCCCACTCCATCTCCGTCTTCAAGGGAAGAGAAGTTAAGGAAATGAGCAGGCCTGTGAACCTCATGATAAAATTCTTTAGGATTACACAGCTGAAGCTCATACTTCATGTTTGGATCATGCCGAACACCTGTAAAATGGATGTAGAGTAATTGATAGGTTTAAACTTCTGTAGCTAACAGACAGAAACTTAATATTAAGCCAGCGCATTTTGTGATCTTTAATATTGGATAATTTTTCACAAGTTAGAAAACATTACATTTGTTTGCAAGTTAAATTATATGATTGGATTTTAAATATACAAGTTTCTTTCATTTTCACTTACCCATGAAATTATAATTCCAAGATCCCTGAGTTGGAACCATGAAGAAACCAAGGAATCTATCTGAAAGCAGCATTTGAACTTTCTCATAGTGACTTGGAAGATATCCTTTAGGGTTGTTTCCTTTGTCTGTATTGAGGCGACCCCATTCATATCCACTGTAAACAAGCATTTCTATATCATAATATTTTTTTAACAAGTCATTAAAAGCATTATTTGAATTGATAACTTGAAAAAATCAAAAGAAGTAGTACAAAAATCACATATTAACAGTAAAGTAAGTCAATTTTGAATATTAATCATATTATCATAGTTTTAACTCCCTTGTGTTATATTTAGAAACTTAATTCTTATTGAAGGTGTAATTTTGAAAGGTATTAAAGCAATATGTGCACTGATTAACAGAAAAAAAAAGTAAATAGATTAACAGTACCTGGGAGTAAGTTTGTAGGCAGTCAATGAACAGGATCCAGGAGTGAAACTGCATGTAATGATAATGGTCTTCTCTCCATCCCATGATGTATTATCTGCCATAATTTTTGCATGTGTTGTGATATCCTGAGGAGACAGTTGGGGCAATTCATTAGGTTGTGTGTGTATCCAACCTAGAGGCTCCATTTCTTTCAGGTACTGATGTTGTGGTAAAAGGTTTGGCAAGTGAACTGTCTGATGTGTACCCCACTGCGGAGCCATTACAATGCACCGTATTTCTTTTACTTGAGGATTATCAGGTGGACTAATTCCATACAAGTATCCTGCAATCTGAGAAGAGCATATATTACATACATTGGAAAAATAACTACCGTATACATAAAACTATACTGTAAATGTGTAAATTTTACACATACTGGAATAATTGAAATTTTTTTGGTGCTAAAATTAAAATAAAATTACCTGTGCTCTCAAATCTGAAATAGTAACAAATTTTTTCAGCACATTTTTGGGTAAAATGTATGTGTAGCCTGTTTCTTTAATATCATCAGAGGACACATAAATATGATTAGTTCGAAGATGTAAGTTTGTTGCCGAGATTGCACGAACTCTCCATTCCGTTTTTGAGCTAGAAAATAAAATTTTATTACATAACTACCAAAGAAATAGCTTAACAAATACATAATGTAGAGAAAGTAAAACAGATTAATGCATGTAGTGTGAAATTCGGTAATAAATAAGTTAAAAGAATAGAAACAAACTATTTTAGAAAACCTCAAAACACATGAATTCAAAATAAAAATCTTGTATTGAAAAAAATACTAGTGATCTTTTTAAAAGACAGATTTAGATTAACCTTTGTTAAAACGTCAATATTAGAAGCAAAGTTTTATACCTGAATGTTTGAGTCTCATAATTTGATGTGGTTGATGTAATAATTTCATCACCATGTTTGTTGACAGTTCGTGTTGTAGTAGCAGTCAGCTGAGACTGTTCTTTGGTTTGTTTTTCAATTTCTGCTATCTGTTGACGCTGTGCAGATGGAGCACTAATTTCCATACCCAAAATAATGTCTCTGATTTCAGACTGTGTCAATGAAGCCACATTAACACTGTAAAATAATATTTTTATTATTTTCATTCTATTTACAAACTGAAAGATATTTTAAAAGTGTAAATTAATTAATGCTTCTGCCAATTTGTGTGTTTATAAAATATTTTAAACTTACTTATTTTTCTTGCCATAATCTGCCAAGATGAGATCTTTCAATTGGACTTCAACTTTAATCCATTCTTCATCAGTGAGTGTAGGCCAAATATGGTGAGGTTCTGTAATTGTTGTCTTATCTGGCTTAAGTATTACTTTTGTACGTTCAGTGTTCACGTGTAAAGCTCTCAAAATGAGAATGAGCCGAGAAAACGCCTGAAATCGATACAAGCTAAGGGTTATACAGAACTTGGTGTAATGATTCTTAATGACAACTCAATAAGAAAACACAGTTTCAGATTTAAACCCAGCTTAAAGAAACATTATTTGTTGATGCATTTAGTAAGAAAAATGCAATAGTCCATTTAGTTTGAGAATTAGTTCATTGGTGGAAAATGATAATAGAAAACCAGTTTTGGTAAATGCCAAACTCACTGTGTATGAAGAAATAGTTTTCAACCAATCATCGTATAAGTTGAACAAAACCATTTGAGGTTCAGTTGCTTTCAAAATGAGGTCACCAAATTTCTCCACTTTCAAACAGGCTTGGAATGGAAGCTGAAGTTCAGAGCCTTTAATTACAATATTAGGGAAATCCAAAAGATGAACCTGTAATTTTAAAGCAAGATTTCATATAACATTTTTCTTATTAATATATATATATATGCATATATACATATATTATACACTAACTCCACTAGCCACAAAAAAATAACAACCTCAAGTGGATCCAACATTCCCTTCCTAGTGACAATAATTTGCTTCGGTTGTTCCTCAACCGGTAGAGATCTAATGAGTGCAGCAACTTCTTCTGCAGTCTTCCATTTTGCCAATTGACCTAAACGCTTTTGACCAGCCCATACTGAGGTATGAATAATTTTCAAAAATAATTGTCCAGTTCGAGGATTAAAGATGAAAATAGCCCCATTAATTGGCTTAGTTGTCAAATTTCCTTCAAATGTTTTGTGGATGGTAACACGGTATACGTTGGTGTCATCAACAAACCTACAAGAATAATGAAAAATTTTAATGATTAATAAATTATTAATGTTTTATAAATTTTTACCTATGAATTGTACAAGTTTTACTTAAACCCACCAAATAATTTGATTTGAGAAGAGTTCTCCGTAATTCTGAGAAGAAAGATAAGGCTCAGTGGGTTCCGAAGAGTACAATTGCAAAGCTTTCCTTATGCGTTCCCGTAACACATACAGGGCAGGGTTTGCCTTCATTATTTTTGCCATAGCCTGCTGGATCAATGGTTTACACCCAGGATACCAGTTACCATATGCACTGTAATAAAATGTAAATAAATACAATACCAAATAATATGGAAGGTTTTAATTACAAAACTGACTGATACTGTCTATTCAATTAGTAGGCAATGCATGGCAGGTAAATTTATATATTATGCAATCAATAATACCAGGTATTTAAATCATTCAGAAAAATTAGTGTCGAACTTTGGTATGTACCAACATCAACAGTTGCACAAAATTTACTCTTTAAATTATTTTATGTGAATAAAGGAATGACCTTGATTATTGAATTTTTGCCTTCTGTAAGCATCTTTGGTAAGCTTAAAGTATGCCATCAGCTGCCATTATAGAGACAAAAGGGGCATCTCAAGTGATCAGAACAAATTATTGGCCATTATCTTTGTGAAACTGGTGAGACAGAATTACCTGTGAAGATTGTAAGCGAGATCAATAGCAATTAACAGTCCTGTTGGTGATGGATAGATTGACATATTGTCAGTTGTGTAGTCCAGAAATTTGGCACGTGCATATCTTTCAATATCATGCGAGTCATAATCACCCCACCGCAGCTGAACATCTATCCAATACTTTTGTGTGGTTGTATTATCCATGGTGTCCCTAATGTTTGAAACACACAAATTATTCATACATCAAAATAAAACCTCGATAACCTCAATTTAATATTTTATAAAACACAACAGAATATCAATAACCTTTATTAAAGAATGAAGTAATAATTTTAAAACACTTACTTTGAATCAGCAAGTAGAGACGGTCTTGAAACGTTCCATTTATATGCTGCAAACAGCAGTATATCAGCACATGAAGAATTCATCTTATAAGACTTTCTTGGATGGATAGTTTCTTTTTGAACAGTTTCAATTTCCAGAGCATCCAATTCTTGATCAAAAACCTAGAGCACAACACTACGTTAAAGTTTTTTGTAAACATATTACAGGGACAAAATGAAAAATTAATAACAATCTTTTCTTTACAAGCAAAATATTTAGATAAACATTTTAGATAATACTTACTTGACACAGGTCCATTACAATAGACTCGTGTACTTTCTGCCACAAGTGAGCACGGAATATCTGGATAAGAGAAATCTTCAGAGTAGGTATTTTACCGTGCATAAAAATGCCAGTCAAGTCCAATTGTACCTGCAAGATATAAGTAACTGTGAAACATATTCCTTTTTAAAATGTAGATGACCTTCAATTAAAATAAGAAACTAACCTGAAAGCCCACATACACATTAGCCCTGTTAATGGTAGGTGACCACCAAAGTGTAAATCGACGGTTAGGTATCTGATTCAAACCAGATCGCTGAGCATTGGTTAACTTCTTATATTTCATAGATTCCTCAAAACCTGAAGCCTTCTCCCTGAGATGACAAAACTTGAGATTAATTAACAATAAAAACAATCTAAATCCTACTTTTTATGAAGAAGAATTAAAATTTCAATAGTTTGTAAAAATTGCGATGAGACAACACATACATAACTTACAAGGTTAATATATTATAACTATATCATATAAATCTGAACAGTACAAACCAGAAAAGACCTTCCCAAGTTGGAAAGTATGTTCCCTTGAAAAGTGTGTGTTCCAAAATTCCTTCTACTCCTCCCAATGCTTGAATCATATCAGTACGATAATTATTCAAGTTCCATAATTTTCCATCATGTCGCTGATGAGTCCACCAGAATGGATTTTGTTTCAGGACCTACAAAGTAAAATTTTTCAAATGTATCACGTTATAAATGATTTATGTAAAAATTAGGGTATTAAAAAGTATTAGATTGGAATCGAAATTTACAGGGTTTATAGTATCAAACCTTATAACTAACAGTTTTCTTTGTTTCTAGTAACTAACAAAGTTTTCTTTAACTACATACACTGGGAAAGCATTAGTTCGATTAAACCTTATGATACCATAATACTTATTTCTTTTATTTGCTTTCCCTGTATCTTGTTTTTCAGATCTAAGTGTACCACCTGGTGTCTTAGGGCAATTAAATTTATCAGTGCACAGTGCTCATGAATTTAAAATAAATTGGTACATAAATACAATTAAATTATATATTTATTTAAAATCTGTGCAAAGCTGTAAGAAATCCACTAAATTGTAGTTACCTGATATTGCTTGAATTCAGTTCTTATTCTCCAGCCCTTGTCATAGGCAAGAGTATGTCTATCTTTCTGAAAGAGAGTATTGATACGTGGAATTCCTCGATCCCAACTATCTTCCAGATCCTCCAGAGTAAGGCGCCTATTCTGTGCATTTGCTTCTTGTCTCTTCAGAGCATATTCAGCCCAAACACGCTGTGAATCTATAAATTCTGATTCCCAAGGTTGAATATACCGATATAAGTTGGGTATAAGCTGATCTTCATCGTGGCTCATACCCGAACGGAAGTGAGTAATTCCAACATCAGTTTGCTTAGACCATCTCAAATCAGACTAAAAATAAGAATTCAAATTACACTAGTTAAATAAAAAATAAATAACAATTTGTATGTAGGTAAATTAATGTAAACTAGAATGTTATCAATTTGCTATTCAAGGAAGTCACTACTTGAAAAGAAAAATAAAGTTCAATAAAATCGTTACTATTCTTAAAATAAACTTGGCAGTTTACATATATTATACCATCAAAATTATTAAAGCATTGTGCATACAAACCTGTGGAATGAGCACATGGCCCATAGAAAGCATTCCTAGCCCACCTAATTCTTTGGGCGTATAAAACACCACAGGTGGGAATCTAGAAGGCATCTTGGAATTCAGGCCAATTTTTATTCTGGTCTGGATCTTATTTTCACATTTTACCAAGAGATCCAAAAGTTCCTGTGTATTGACAACAGCTTCCCGAAAATAAGTCATTAATCCTATTAGAGCTGTGTTCCATTTGTTTACAATCTAAATGAGAAATTTATAAATAAACATTATTTGCTCGAAAAAATATATATATAAATAATTGCACTAACAAGAAAACGAAAAACACCTTTGTGAATGTTGTAGATCCTGAAGCCATGAGAATTTGTCTCACTCTGTTGTGAAATCGTTGTAATGATTCTTCATCTACTCTTAAGAAGCACTGTGCTGTCCTTTCTTTTGTAACTTCATTCTGAAGGTTCCAAACACCATCCCGGTGGGTGAACTCCTCATGAGTTGTGCGGCACTACAAAAAATTAAAAATTATAGTCAAAATATAAATATGGAATACCAAGTAGTTAAAGCTAGGGTATGTAAAAGTTAAATCGACAAACCTTTGGTAATATCCGGCACTCAAAGCCACTCATATTGAAGAGAAGATTTGGATTATCTTTGGAATACACACTAACAAAACTGTTTTCCCACTGAATAGTAGTGGTTGAACGTGGTAACCGGTTCTTAATATCCCAAAATACAGCACGGCCCCTGTAGGAATTGAGGTCATCATAATATGTATGATATAAAATGGATAAATAATTTGTAGAAACAGAACTTACAGGTTAACGTCATGCTTCATGAGCCTCATTCTTGCATCTCGAGGCCAACACTTTTTGTTGTTATAGCCAACAATATTTTCATTATTGGGATCTGGGTGTTCCGTAAGATATCGTTGAATCAAATCTCTGGCTTCCTCTGCACTAAACCTGTTTTTGAAAATCATAATAAAATTCAAGTTACACAAATAAATTCTTTTTCTTCAATGCAACACTGTACAACTAAAAAAATAATTCAGTGTCATATGTACTTACAAACGAATTCAATACAGAAAGTTAGGCTTCCAGATTAAATGACAGATTAATTTTAAACATTAAGTATTTCAAAGACAATTTACTTTTTCCTAAAATGATTACACACTCAAAATAGGGTAATGTAGAACTTATAAAATAAATTTCCTCTCCCAAATGAATTAGATAGTTGCTACAGATAAGAGAAAAAATTGTACTTTTAAAATTCAGAATTTGGAATACTTTGATAAAAGTTTTGTTATAAATTACCTGAAAAATATATGAACCCTATCAACATAACGACAAAATAATCTTATTGGATGGGCACATTCAGTTGCAACATCCTGGAATGTAAGGAAATCATTGGGCATTTGAGGTGGACCAGCCATTTCTGAAGCCCTTTGCAAGCCAAGAACTAACAAATCCAATACTAATCCATAGTACTGAACTATGAAAGATGCAAACTGAAGACCACGAATTATTCCATAACTGTTAGTGTGGTTCATATCCTGTAAAACAATTTTCAGTATCAATCACAAATTATATTAATCAAAATTTTGATAATTTGAAAATAACTTTATAAATTACAACTATTATTAGTATTTGTGATATGATTAGACTAGACCCATAATTATGAATTTCTATATTTTATTCTGTATGCCACAGTTTTTATTTCCCAAGAATAAAACAATAAAATGGATTACTTGCAATCCACATATTTACCGAATACTGGAAACCAAGTTTGCCAAATACATGTAAAAAGCTAGTCTATAATAATTGGTAAAGAAACTATTGGGGGACTGTCTACAATAGAAAAATATGAGAGTGGAAGCAGTAAGGAAGAAAGAATCGTATGTTCTAAACATTATAAAACCAGTTAATTGGCAAGGAAAACAGAGTTAAGAATCACAAGTCCAAACAGTCCATAACAAATAAACCTACAAATCCAGCATATTCCAGAGTCTATCTACGCTTAGTTGAAATTTATAGAATTGGCTGAGTAGCAGGGTTTGATTACCCAAATTCTAGAACATTAGAACTTTTGAGGGGGAAAATCAGTTGAAAAGCAGGTGTCCTGGGGGCTGTGTGCAGCTTTTTGAAATTTACATTTTATTGTGTGGTAAAAATGAACTATGTGAAATTAATGAAAATTGAATTTAGACTCAAATATGGCAGTGTATACACAAAAATATACAATAATTTTAATGCCTTCGTAAAGTACTAAGTTCAGAATGTAAAATATTTGAAAAAATTCTACATCTTGATGACAAGTAATTCAGTTTCCGTTTTAGTCGATCACAACCAGACTGATAATGAAGTCTCAGATTTAATAGGAGCAATGTTAAATAACCAAAATGCATATAATTCAATAAAAGAAACAAGGAAATTACTTACCTTATAATTAATTACAACATTGTTCTTAGCAGTCATGTAATCAGCTATATTGTGGTCAACAATGAGACGAAGCAATCTATTGAGCAATGTCAAATCAATTTTCTCATACATCTTTTCAAATTTTGATTCCAATAAAACATTACATTCACCCTCAGTAACATCCCAAACGTCCTGCAGGTTGTTAATACCTGTAAATTCATAAAATTAAACAGAAAATAATTTTAAGGGTGATTCCTTATAACCAAATACTAAGGTGAACAAAGAAAAAAAAATACCTTGGCACCATTTATATACAAGCAAAGGTGGGGGTTCTGTATCGGAAGGCTTAACCCACGGAGGAAATAATCTTCTCTTATCAGCCTCGTACCACAAATATTGATCTAGATATGCATCAGTAATTTTCTCAAGAGGTTCAACATCATACACAGGAACAAGGTGACTATAAAGGTCCATAAATTCAATGCCCACCTAAAATTAACATGAAACAATTAGAATTTGGAATGTATCTCAGTTTTAGGTGGGAATATCCACTAACGAATATAAAGATATAATGGTTAATTTGATACCACTAAGTGTATAACATAAAATCATAACATTTACCTCTTTAAATGCTCTCTGAGTGAGCAAATGTCTCTTAATTCTTGACAAAGCTTCATGGGGGTTATCATAAGCTTGTTCAATCAAGCCCAATTCTTCACGTTGGCTCTGATTTAAACGAGATTTCACGCTAAAAGTAAAAAAGTAACCAAATTATCAGTATTATACAAAATGGAGTGAGAAAAGTGAGAGGTAAAAAAAATTGTACCTGTATGCTTCCTTAAGCCTTTCTAGTGAAAGTATGAGTAATTTGGTGTCATGTTTGTAAGACAAGGGAGGGAATGGTATTGGGGCAAATCTCCTCGATTCCAACCAGTGAACTGTAGTAGTGTAAATAGCTACAGCTTCTTCAGGTGAAATATAGGGACCATCCTGAAACAATAGATGCATTTATACTATGTTTTGAATAAATTGGTAATGGGTACCAAAGCCATTGCAAAAAAAAATTGAAAATTTAATTACTGAAATTCTGTAGTAAGTACTCGTTAAAATTGTTACAGAAATATACCTTCAAATAATTATGTTGTCTCTCTTGTTCTGCTTTCAAATACAACCTAGTCAGTCTACCCAAGTTCTTTTTGCACACAGTTTTGTCAACAGTAGCACCTCTACGAATACGTTCTCTGTTATAATGAGCTGTGTTGGTCCACCAGTCTGCTTTCATCTTCACATAACGAAGAATCATATTTTCTATGGGTGTTGGTAATCCTGGAACCTGAACAAATTACCTTATTAGCAACATTTTTAAAAAAAAGAATGATACATTCTATTTAGTTTAAATATACAGCTCAGAATGATTAGTTATCCTATCCATTGTTGTCATAAATACTGTCTCAGACAACACATATGCACAACATGAACATTAGCTTACATATTTGGACTTTTTCAGACCCCTGTGCTTTTCATCAATGCTGCATAGAAGATAAAACAAGAGATATTGTCTATACCTAATGTACTTGAATTTAAATTACAGGAATGTCACTCCCTTGCAAATTTCTACTTTAACTAAACATAAAATAAACAAGCTAAAATATTCATTATACTGTAGACTGATTCTGAAAACTAATGCTGTTATTAAAATTAATTTCTGCAAGGGTGAGCAAATGTAATTTATTGTGAAAATTATTGCAAAAGACAATGTTATAAATCCAATAGTTGATCCATAAAGCACATTTTTGATGCATAATTTTGAAACTGATACTAACTTTCCACGGGATATTTGCTTTCCAACATCTCCATGCTTCAGACAAATGTTGCAAGATAGTCCTAGCCTTATTTTGCTTGATTCCTTCTGGCATCATATCAACTATATCATGCATGACCTGTAATAAATTTGATCCTGTTAAAATAACCTTCAAAGTAGTTTACCTATTAAAAATGAAAATTTAGGTTTTAGAAAATAATTTAACAGATAATTTTCCATACAGAGACACTATATTTAATAAAATATTAATTCAGTTATGTAACTTATTAAAGCACTCTAGTATCATTTCACAACTGGTCTACCAAAGCTTTAAAAATTCATACAAAATGAAGCTGTAATTATGTGACAATCATGAAACTAGAAATTGACAATATTAATGTGTCTTAATAAGTAGTTATGATCTTTCAAAATATTCATATCAATTCATAAGTTTGCTGTAATCAGTCTTTCAGTAATGCTCAGATTAGCGCAAGTCCAATCTTCTTCAGAGACAGAAACCACCCCGAGCAGTTTCTGTACACTGAAAAGATCGTCAGCTCACATGACTAGCTGATTTCAGGACCCCTACGCAATTCATCATTGCTTAAGTACTTTATTATCCAAACTAGAGTTATGATTATGCAAACAAGTTTTATTCATTTTAAAAGTAGGCTTCAAAATTGTTTCCACAATTGATGTGAGCCCAACTTAATCTTTCATCCTACTTGGAATGAGACTTCTCAGTACAGGAGTCTCAAGATTGATCCAGTAATTCTTAGCAGGATTTGCTTCTGAAAAATGTAAATTGTGTGCTAGATATAAATATATACTTCATACACTTTATTACATAACTGTTTGTGTTTTCTTGTATTGTTTCATAGTTTTGACTTTAATGAGAAATGGCAAGATCATGACAAAGAGTTTTAATGTTTGTGTTTCTTGGTGTAGTCGTTCATATTTTCATATGTATACTTTTTCTGGTGTGTTACATTCTACATTCACTTGTTTGTAAATATTGGAGTATCAAATTGGGTACAGTTCTTAGATATACTGAATATGATGGTTCTTGTAACCTTCATATCATAAGAGAACTAATCAAATAATCTAATCTAACTTAAGCCTACTTACACCTTTTTTATAATATTCAAATTTAATACTTACAGATGCACGCAGCTCAAGATCAAAGTGACTTTCAACTCTCTGCTTAGTAACAGTTTTGGCTACACCTTTGGAATGTCTGCCTTCAAATTGACGAGACAACAAATTACCAAGCCAACGTTCTAACAGAGGTGTAATACCTCTCATAAAGAAAAGCCACACACGCCACCCTGGAGCCCAGAATCCACAACCTGGTCCTTTGCCAACAGGGCCCTAAAATAGAGAAGTATTCTCTTGTAACATAAGAAAAAATTAAGTGATTAATGATATACTTCACGTAATAGGCCTCAGCAGTGTATTCTCTAACCATAAACAGGGGAGATAATCTCAACCAACTGAATAAGTCAAAATGTACATTTGATTTTGTTCTGTTCTCTGTTCAAAGTCATCACAGGCTAAAAATATGTTCCCTTGGGAACACAATACATCAAAATTTTAACAAAATACTAATTACACAAAAATAAATAATTATTAGGACAAATAAAAGAAATTTACTGTTAGACAAATGCATGCATAAAAAGAAACAAACTTAATTTTAATCCCCTTTTTTCTTTCTATCCCATTAGAAACTCTCACACATATGTAACAATTTAAAATTATGTTTATTAATCCATTCACCACAAGGCATAAGCTTACTTACTGTATTGAATCTATAATAAATTAGATGTTTTAGATCCTTGCACATCCGAATTTGTCGCATAAGCTTGTATTTGTAACGATACATTCCAGTCAACTGTCCAACATGAGCAAATATGTACTGAATTCCATCAGACAATTGAAATGCATCAACATTGTTAAGACGATATTGAACATGTGAGTCGACAATCAGCTTTGTCAATCGAAGGATTTCACGGCACAAGTGGAATGCTAAGAATTTAAAGTAAATTAATTAAAGTAAATAAAATAATTTTTATATTTCATTGTTTGATTTTATACAGTGGTCATACACACCATTACCAAACCGTGATTTTTTTCTTTCTTTGGTGGTGAGTGTCTTAACTGGCTTCAAATTGAAATTATAATCCAAATGAAGGTAGTTTAGATTCTTCCGGTGAATTAACAGATTTAGCATGTTGTACCCTTGCCGACAGACCTGTAACCCAGCTTCCACCCAATCAAGAGTAGTGGTTTGAAAGAACTTTGTTGATTTGAAAGACCGGAATAAGTACCTAAAATTGAATTAAAAAAGTTAAATATGTCCTAGAGAAGTTTATAATTTTTTATGTAAATTGTAAAGGCAATGGAAGATTTACCTCTTTTTTTGAGGTTTAGGCGGCCTGTGTTTCAATGCATTTAAAACAAAATATTTCAACAATTTCTGGTAACTGACTCGCACTTTTACAGGTTGGCCTGGTGGACAGTGTTCTCTGTACCAGGACTTCACAAGTGGGACGTCAATGGCTCTACGAGTTCTTCCTGAAAATAAAAAGTAGAATATTTAATTGAATTCCTTCAGCTGTGTGCATATGTCCTAATTCCTTTTTATACAAACAAATATTTGAAAGGTTATATTAAAAACGAAAGAGGAAATATATCCTAAACTCACAATAACTTTACTTATCAAACACCAACATTTAGACTGACACTATAAAGTTACATTGTCAAGTAGTAGTCTACAACCAGTGGCCCACGAGTAGCTTGTTTGCATTGCACACTGTAGTTCTGTTATATGAAACTTATTTGGCAAGTTTTCTTTTTAATGAAGGCTTTGATGTCATGGGACAGTAGATAGATAGAGGATACAGTGGGGCAGGGCTTGGAGTGGGATGAGAAGCACCCATATGGTTGTTAACCCTTTCTTAATAAGGTAATGTAGATTCAGTAGGTGCAATTATTTGAAGTTCTTTAAAGATAGAATTAAATATTGTTTGCATTATAAGTGACTCCATCATATCACACAAGATTAACAGCTATATTCTCAATGTTTATCATGGCCAATAGTTGTACACCAGTAGTTCCATCTACTACTAATTACAATGGCTTAAATTGTGAGTACAATACACAAATTTCTGGTACATTATAGAGGTTGATTTGAGATCTTTGCAATATTACCTGATCTAATGTTAAAAGGTCTAGGAGCCCAGAGAAGAGCAATTCCGTTAGCTGTATTGTCAGTATATAGTGGTGTTTCTTGTAGAAATGGTTGCACTTCTTCAGGCAATTCAAAATCTTCATCATCTTCAGGTAAAGGCTCAATTGCCTGAAATACAATACATTATGTATTGGAATTTATTTTCAGACTTTTACAGACATTTTTAAATAAAAGAATTATTAATTTAAATTAACATATAAAATGATGAAAGTTTCAACCAACCTTCAAAGAATGTCTGTGTGATATTGGATTAATTAGAGGGTCAAAATAGAATGCAGGCAAATCAGGATCCTCCGTTTTGATGTAAACCACATTAGGGGCATGGTACCTAGAGAAGAAACAAGTTATTTAACAAAAACATTTTAAATGGTATTTGATGTAGGTGGCCTCAGCGACTTCCTTAATAACTAAAAAAAAGAAATCAACAACAGTCACCAAATTATTTTCCATAGTTAAGTAGAGACACACAAAACCTTTTGTGTACTTCCAAAACTGCTATGGTTTAACAATTCATCTTGCAATTAATACAATCAATAAATAATATAATACTCACCATGAAAGATGCACATAATGTGGCATATTGTTGTAAAGATAAGGGAATGCTATTCTGTACTCAGTTCTAATTGGTTGACGAATAATTATTTTGTTAATATCATTGAATTCATTCCAATCTTCATCCCTAAAAAAATTAAATAATTTATCACAACAAAATAGTTATAGCTAATATAATTCAGAATTATCGTGAAATTAAAATCGAACAATACATGTTTACAAGATACGAATTTTTAGCAAAAGAAAAATATTTTAAGTTTACAATTATGTTTGCTATAATAGCAAAAGAAAAAATATTATTAATTATAATTTCACTTACGCAGGGTTCGAATCTTTGATAAGTGGCTCAAACTTGGGACCTCCAGGAATTGCCATATTAAGAGCTTTAGCAGTGAAGAATGACTTGTGGTCAAACAAATAAAAGAAATTTGTATCAACAAGATCAGTTAAAAGTTGATTAGCCAACCGATACAAAGTTGCCATTTGTGGAAGCGACAAATTCCAACGCCTGTACGTTGACCCATTGACATACCTAAAACCCAAATAAAAGGCATTCATATTACCAAAGTCAGCAAAATATATACTCAAGTTTTCACATTTACAAATTTAACTTAATTACTTTGTTCCTACTAAAGGTTTATGGTCATAAAACCATTTTGTGACAGATGCATCCTCATCAGGATCCAATTCAATTTGAATAGCTTCCAATGGCTCCACATCTAAAACATTGTCAGCATAATCCAATGGTGGTTCCTCATCATCAAAAGGAGGAAATCTCATTCTCTTAAAATGACGACGGTCCCTCTTTTCACGACGCATCATTATCCACATTGTCCTATTTCAAAGCAATTAACAATGTGAAAAAAAAAAGTAACTGCATTAACATAACTTACTACGAACTAGAAAAAAACGTTTCTTCAAGTTGAATATTTAAAATTTTATGTTCATAATTAAAAAAGAAACAGTTACATACCCCCACTGTGCAATATACACTGGCTCAATGACCCATGGAATCTCATTAACAAACGTAATGGCCCCTGTTATATGGTAGAGAACTTTGACATCCCTTATTTGTTCCCAAGGCATTGGCATATTTTCCAAAAGCTTCATAACTGCATGTGGCATGTACTTCAAAGCTCTAAATGCAACAAAAGAAGTAAGTAACTTCACACATGAAATAAATTAAAAGAGTAAATTTAATCTGGCTTACCCCAAATATACTCGTTTATCATGTCTGTATTTCCGGCTACTCATGTCACCATGATCTCTTATGATTTTACGTATATGTTCAGGAGGCATATCTTCCTTTTGAGCGTCAACAAATCCAAATTTCCTTTTCTCCGAAAATCTTTTTGACTGCAATTGTTGCCACTTTTGAGCTTAAATGTAGAATGAAAAAAAATTAATAATGCACATCAAGGAACTGGTGGAGAGGTATCCCCCATCCTCTGATTGGTGCTGTGACAGGAAGGGAAAACTGCTGCTTAATTACAAAATTTTAATTAATGGGTTTTAAAAGTCTATATAAAAGGAAGGGAAAACTTTCAATATATTACAAAAGTGTCAATGATAAAGGCTATAAATTAATTACAAAGTCGGGAGAGGCTTAATCATGGCATATTAAGTGTGGGGGATAACTTTCCTCTGTAGTCCAGATCAATAACTAAATTAATTAGTTCGAAACAATGTGGAATATCGACTAGAAAATATATTGTTTTCATAAAAAAAGGCATATCACAGTTTGATACAAAGTAGTAATACACACCTTTCTCTTGCAGCTTCTCCTCTGTGAGAATCTCCAATTGTTTGTGGGGTGGTGGAGCAATAGGTGGCGGTGGTTGATGATGTACTTGTTGGTGTACCTGGTGCACTTGTGCCTGCATATGTGCAGCCTGTGCTGCAGCATGAGCTGCCTGAGCATGAGCAGCAGCCTGAGCATGTGCCGCTTGCACATGAGCTGCTTGGACATGAGCAGCTTGAGCTTGTGCAGCAGCAGCTAGTTGTGCATGAGCTTGCTGCTGGGCCATCATTGTGGCCCATGGGTGGGGCCCCAAAAGATATGGCGGGATCGCCATTGTTACCTGTTTGCACAATACCAAAATTAATACGATATATTAAGCTTAACAACACCACTGACATTGTCCCACTCCAAGCCAATGAAATGATACTGAATGTAGGTGAAAGCATTGATTACTTTGTTCTTGTTAGTTTTAAATAAGGTGCTGAAATAAAGGAAAGCCAAATGCTAATTTTTAAATATTCGATTAATAAAATAAATAGCTATATTATTAATGTAAATTTACAATTTTTGGGGGAGGCCATATTACATCACTAGTATTATTAAACTCAACTTTAGCACAATATAACTAATTGTATAATGCGCCCATAAATGTCAACATTCATAAAATACTTTGCAAACAATCTATGAAAAACGCTTTGTATAGTAAAATAAAAATAATCATTAAATATATTTTTTAAAACTACCTCTCGTAACTATGTTCCGACAAGTTTACTCGATATATATAACGGAAGATTACGCAGATTGCAGACAAAGCAACACATCAGAAACAGATGCATCAATGAAGAAATAATTAAGTAAACTATCGACAATGTTCACTTGAACTACAAAGCATGCAAGAAACTGCATAATGTGAAACAAATCTCACTAACAGTAGCGGGTCAAATGATGCTAAGAGTACATGTAAAGTATTCAAATTAAATTTTCTAGTGATAGTATTTATACTAACATCATTAATATCCTTACTTTTTAATAGACTCGCTTCAGAGTAGTTATTTCATTGAAATACTCGGCACAAATAAAAAAAGTACACTAATTACTTGATTACAAGAAGTTGCATGCCAAATTTCTTTGACTACAAAGCAATTATTGATAAATATACCAAACCAGAGAACCTCTTTGCCGAAAACATATCTCTTCAAAGATATATATAGTTTGTAAACTATATTAGAGGCGCCTACTTATTACTGCCAATAATAATAAAAGTTTAATAAATCAGAATCCGTTTATTATCAGATCAAAATTTTGTGGTCACCCACGAAGAAAAAGTTATTTTCTATTAGTTATTTATACATATACGATAGAAGGTGGTTCAAGAGATTTTACATGTGAAGTTGTATTCCAGTTTTAGACGACCTCATCGTGACAGACTTGTTCTGTATAACGTCTTAGTTCTCACTATACCTGATACTATTATAAGATTTTTCACCTTATAGGATCACTTAAGTGATTGTCATATCTAAAAAGGCGGTCTGAAACGCTTTGTTTTCAATATTAATACACACAAATTTATTATTTCTTGATTACTAACATTTTGGTTCAGATTGTTTCGATCCACCATACGTCAATACTGTTACCACTTAATGTGATCATGAGGGATATGATGGACTAAATTACATTGCCATAATTTTTATTTTCTATTTTCAAAATAATGTTTTTTCTGTATTCACGTTCAATTTTTTTTATATCAAATGACTCTTCTCTCTTTGTTGATTATATACCATAACGTTTTATAAATGTTATTTCTGTATCTAATTATACTTACCCTCTTCTCTTTCTTCGTAGATTTTGTAACTTTTTTAGCATTTGAATGCATTATAGTTAATATTTTTATATCACCTAGTTTTAACTTTTAAGTATTATTAATCCATATTCATGAATATATTTTTTTATTCAAATTCATGTATGTACACTTAACCAAGTTATTAAAAATTGAACTATTTAAGTCAATGACATATTTTTGGGACAATTATTTTACATAAAATATGAGTAATTTACTTTATAATTTAGAGTTTCATTAATTATATTTACTCTTTGGCTTTTCTAAAAATTCATCATTACTATAGGGTAGACTTAATTTAGTAGGTTTATTCCTTTACCTCGTGTACCGAGTCTGGACAGTCTTATTCCTTTAAGACGAAAATGAATATTTGAATGTTTGAAACGTCCGAGTCCTTCATCCTCTTAGGCAATGAAAAACTCAACCAACAATATTCTTAACATTGATATCTCAATGCAACAACACTATTACCACAAAACATATCATCCATGAATTCAGCAAATTCAATCAAGAAAGGTACTGCATATTTGGAAGCCTCGACGAGATGAACCACTTCTCAAAACATTAAGAAGAAATCGTCAAGTTTCTTAAAATGATAAATTTATATAGTGATGTAAAAAGCTAGAATGTACAGTTGCTAATAACCAGTTGTTGTTGAGACTTTAAATAACCCTCCAAAAAAAGTATTATTAACATTAAAACAAAATTGTCCAAATCCAAGAGTCTAGATTCGTAATTTGAAAAATTATTGTTCTGAATAGAAAACACATTTTTATGATTTGTTTTCTACTTCGTTGGGAGCAAAGAATATAAGAATCTTTATTAATTTTTGGCCTCAATACAAATTCCGTGCTACTGTATTATAAGCACTGTTGTACATCGCGATGCCAACTGACGTTGGTCCTGTTTTTTGTGAAATGGCACCTGTTATTGGTCGTTGGGAGTAAATTGGACTCCTCCTAGTCTGGAGTTCAAGTACAATCTGACACAAGCTCAGCGTGCAGAACCACAAGTAGAAGAGATACACTGCAACAAGACGGTATTGAAATAAGTAGATAATAAATATAAGTTTCAATTCTCACTATTACTTGCGTTCGGCAACAAGCTAGAAAATTAAATTTTGTAATGCGTTACAACTACTTACGAATCAGAAATCCGCCACAAACGCTAGCGACGATTAATAGACCGAGGTCATACACATTTTCCTTGAGTAGCATCATGGCGACTACGAAGGCAAAAGATAAGGCTAGAAGGCGGCACAGCTCCAGTCCCATGTAGGGATACATCAGGGCTAGACTGCACTGAAAAAACAACACACTCCGAACAATGTTGATGTAATAACACTCGTCAACTTTGTGTTATTCGTATTAATTATGGCCAAATTCGTCATCACGTGGATAACACTAATGATATATATTCATTAAAAATAATCTTTTGAAGTTATTGAAAGACTACTGGATACTAAGAAAAGTTTAAGCTATTTCAGTATATAGTCTGGCAATGTACGAGATTCCAATAAGACTCGTATTATAATCTCCTTTAAATAAGTTCGAGTACATGAGTTTCGTGAATAAATAAAACTTATTAAGTCAGATGAGCAAGATACTTATGGACGCAATAATAAATAACACTTTAAGAAAAACTTTGGAAAAAGGGTATATGATAAATACAACTATTTAGTGAACAGCTCATGTATTTATTTTATAAAATATTTAGTGTGCATAAATTTTTTAATATATATATATTATTAATCTTTAAAAAGAATGCCGACTTATAACTTCAAAGTAAGGAAATTGTAGTACATTGTAAATAGATAAATATGGGTAAATTGAATTATTATATTATTTCATTTTAAAATAAATTATAGCCCCCCACTTATTTATTACGTTATAAAAATATGCCAATCACTCTCCATAAAAATATTAAAAATAGCCCATTTCTTGACATAAAAATCTTACTATTCAACTTTTTGTAATGCTATTACTTTCAGCTAAATAACTGTAAATAACAGGAGTACAACTTCATTGCATTAATCAGAAATTGGTCAATCCATCTCAGCATAATCTATTTCCTTCTTTCACCTTGTGCATTTCTTATTTTCCACATCTATTAATTCAGATGCAGTTACTCCACACATTTTGATCGCGGACTACTTAAAGTTTAATTCAACGTAACAATGCCAATGTCTAGCGGAAGAATGGATTAATTTGTTTACTGCAAAATTGTGAGAGTACCTTATAAGCTCCGTACATGAGAGACAAGCAGGAGCAGCCATATAAAGTGTTCAGAACAATCATCATCACGAGGAATGGCTCAGGATCTGCAAAAAAAAAAAACTTCTAAGTCCCGTCTTTCAACGGAACGACCGAGCTAAATAAAATATGTGAACAAAAAGAAAAAATTACTGCTCTTAATTTCCACTAAAATATCAGGGTTTTTTTTATCAATCCCAGGACTATGTAACATAGGAACGGATAGGCAAAAACGTAAAGTGGATTATATTCTGAAAACGGCTTGTTGCTGAACCTTGAATTGCGAGTCGATAAATGCCCGTGAACCGTCATTGTGATACCTCGTGTTAGATAATATCTTTTACCAACATGGACACAGCTCTAACGATCGGAAGTTGTGCCACGTAAACGCTTCCTTAGACCTGAAAATTTACTATGGAAGCTTCTGAAGTAAAAATGAGATAGCAGATTCGGAAAGAAGAAAATAATTAACCAACGTTACGAACAGTTTTCATGACAAATGAGAGCAAAACTTTGTTTCAATTCATGATAGACCGTTTATAGATTTTAATTCTAATATTACTTATTTTCGTTGGCGCACATACTTCTTTCACCTTCTACAATCGGGAAAGCAAACTAACTGAAAAGTATATTTTATTATGATAATGCCAGTGCTCAAACCTGGACGGAATTTCTAAGTGTCATGATTTATATACATAAGGTTGAACCCTAAAAACCCGCTGAAATGGCTCAAGCACATTTCACCAACTGATGACTCACAAATATCCCTATTAATTTCTACATCACAATGAAGCTGTGTCGGATGTAAGAATAGTGATCACCTCCGCTGATGTTGCGGGCGACGTCTGTTAGCAGCAGCAGTTTGGCAGTCTCCGTCCAGTGCTTGAAGGTGTCCCTCACCCCTTGTTTGTCTTCCATCCCAACAGCACACAGAACCAAGATCACCAACGTCTGCAACTATGCGCCAACCTACAGTTATTCAAAATGCACTTCTTGCCAAGAAAAGCGTACAGACACACAAATGGTGGCCCAATAAAGTTGGAAGTAAGATCATTCTCCAACTCTCACCAAATTGATTGCTGGTTAACTTTTATTTATTTTGTTGTTTTCATGGCTCAGAATGATCAGAGGATCAGAATGTACACTTACATTTTTTAAATATAAAAACATAAAGCCTCTCCCGGTGGTACCATTTTTCGTAACGCGTATTTTTTTGAGAATTTAAATAATAAACAGTTATTGAAAATAAAATATTTATATTTTAGTGACGTGATCATTGGTTCAAGACCATAATGTACCCTGGATAGTGCCCTGTTGGCTTGCACATTTACGGTAGATAATATGTATTATAAAGAGCATTTTTATACTGAAATTTGTATTTCATTGCCTGATTGCAAAAATAAAATATAACAAATTTTTTGTTCGTGTAAAACAAATCACAATATACAGGTAGCTTAAAATTATCAGGCAATTAAAAATTAGGTATCTATGAAAATTTTACTCAAAAATAGTTAATGTTTATGTAGTATTCAGCCCTTAGACTGGTCTGAATCAACTCTCCGTGCTAATATATTCTGTGCAAGCCTTTTCATTTATATACACCTACCACATTCTCCCTCATCCGCCTCATCAGCGTATTCCATCCCTTGTTTCCCTTTTCTGTTTGCATCCCACACTCTTCCCTCTAATGCTAATTTTACAAGACCCTCATGTTTCAAAACGTGGCCTATTAATCTATCCATTATCTTGGTCAATGTCCTCCATATTGTTCTCTCTTCTCTTATTCTGCTTAGAACTTCCTGGTTAGTAACTCCATTCACCCTTCTGATTTTCATTATTCTCCCTTTCAAAAGCTTTTGCAAAATTTCGTGATAATGCCACACCTTTGCAATTTAGAGTCCAGATATTTCAGTAAAATTTTAATTAATGAACTGAAGAGGTTGGGGACGAAACGTTTTAATTCAAATTTAATTCTTCTATTTCTGACTTTTGGCCATTCTTTGTATTTTATGTATAATAGTCAAATTAATTTAATCGTTTTATTTATAATTATAAGTAATAATTAAAAATGAAATAGAGCATAACAAATTAATCACCAATAAACAATGATTCAACGAAATTGATTAAGAACACAAAAAATAACAGTAATGTTGAACAGTGAAGCTGAAAGTTGTTACTTTCGGGTCTAATTAATTTTATTTTTAAATAGTTTATCTGACAAATATACTATAATGAGTTAAATCAGCCTCTTTGTCAGTTATTATTATTTTCTTAATTTAAAGTCATGGCGTGGCGTTCCATGTACAGCTAAGTTATTACCTGAAGAAGTTTCAAATGAGAGACGTAACGTTTTAATGTTCAATGTTTAATGTTCAATATTTAAATTAAAAACTAATAACTTCCTAATTTTATTTTTATTTTACTTAAAAACAATGACAGATTGACGTTTACTATCTTGCTTGCCCAGTACTGAGTTACGATTGTCTTAGTACAGTTAGAATCATGTAAATAGAAACTGACGATTAATGCAAGGTACATCGGTACCTTCCATATAAGACGTTAATTTTACAGAAAACTAGAAATGAGATTAATAACCGTACGGATTTACAAAAATTATTGTTGTTAGGTCTATATCGGAGAATAAGTAAAAAAAAAGGTCAATTTGCCTTCTGGACGGGTGTTCGGAAAATCTTTACAGTCATTTTCTAATTTTAACTCAGAATGCTATTTTAAATTAATATATTTACAATGAATCAAAATGTAACGCCACCGTAATTCCTGAATATGAGGAGCGGATTACGTTTGGTATTAGACTATCAGTTTTGTGTGGATATACTTATATTAAAGCTTACCAATGAAACGGAACCGACGATTATGGTTCCTAGGCGAACAGAAAACCAGAAACAGAAGCTGTACATAACCGCCATAATCTGGAACGAAAAATATAAAAAGCTTCAAAATATTCGTATTATCTGATAAATTATACTTCTATTGGAAAATCATAAGCCATTTGAATCTGAATAGAATGTGTACATCCGTTCACCGACGCGCGAAAGAAATAACGTTTAGTCAATAGGGGAACAAATTCATTTGAACTTTGAAGGATAACGGCCTTGTATTTTATGACTTCCTAAAAATTCGGTTGAAAATGCTGGGAAAACCGGTGCAAATAAGAAATCTAGTTGGTGGGTGGTTATCAGAATACTTTAATCAGTCGTATTTTGACACTCCTCCACTTTCTGAAACATTGTTCTTCTCTGAAACAACAACAACGAATTAAATTTGCTTAGGGAGACATCAACAATCTCATACTTTAGATAATGCAAGTTAAAAAGAAGATCTGTGTCGTTTCTTGTTACGTACATTAATGAGAGAATGGCCACCAAAAGTTTCGCTCCAAGCACCGTAATATACATTTATGCGGTTTCCATGCTCAGGGTGGAATTATATTCATAAATATTCATACAGACATTCTTCAAGGCTTGGGATCTGGATTTCAACTGTCAAACCTTCAACCGAAGTAAGACCATCCAATTCTCTCTTGGAATATTGACCAACTGACAATTCATCGCCTCTGAAGCTGTCACGTTCGTCTCGATTCAGATTCGCAGTGAACAAAGCTGTCACGAAAATCAAAATCGATAGATCCGCCAAGTCATAAATGTGTTAACGATCCAGTTTCACAATTGACTCGAATAAACAGATAGATTGCAGGAACTGTCCATATCCTTTCATCAATAATTTCCACACCCTGTAGAATTCATTTGAAGATTTTCTCAGAATAACAACTTTCCAGAAAACCAAAGTAATGTTTCATGAATTATTGTAGAGTGAAGGACATGACTCCTGAATTTTTTTTAATATTGGTAGATTGATACGATGATTACAGTATGTTGAGGGATTTTTCGCACCAGACGCTTTATTGACAAGCAATGATAACCTATAATTTCTGGGGGAATTTATTCCATTAATTCCCGGTTGCCTTTATCACTTACGGTGGACTCTGCTAATAAATAAGAGGGATGACGTCACAGTTCGAAGGAAAGCATTATCTTAAGGCTAAACAACAATGGAATAACTTACAAAGAAATATTAATGACAAAGAAAAGGACGAGGTACAGGATGACAAAGGATATTGATATGATAGGAGAATGTATGACACATTCAATAAAACTGGAAGGAAACGAAGTTAAGTTGGAAGTATTTTATAGGACCGTGCTTAAGAGAATGTCTATTAGGGAGTGAAACTTTTAAGAGAATTATTCTATTTAATAACTTATAAATAAATCAAACTTATTTTAAGAGCTTTTACTTTACGTTCATCACTGGAAATAAATCTCAATACAAACGAAATGTTATGATGGCAACAATGAAATACGAAGATACGAACTTCCCATCGAGTTTCAGTTATTAAGAAAACTAGCCGAATTCCCAACGTGTAATAATAGTTTTCCGTAGTACTTACGTATGATAAAAACCTATTCTTTCGACGTGCAATTGTAATACGTCTGTGAACCTGATTTACAGTAGTCAAAATTCAAGCGCAAAGTATTTTCTACGCGGTCCTGTAATTTTCATGCTATATCCTTATCGATTAAAAAAAACGTTACTTTTCTTACCTTTACAAGTTGAGTTCACAGTGGACCGAGGCTCTCCAAGAGGTTCTACAGAAGCATTTGTGTGCGCTCGACTTCCCTTCCGTCCCCTTCTGCGTTCTGGTGTCAAGTGGCTCGCAATTTCTCGCTTGCGCACGCGTCGTCCACGTATCACGATTTAATGAAATGACAGCTTTAAATATTATACTGTAGTGTATGCTGCAACTTTTTCTGAAAGTCCGCTATAAAACTACGTACATGGTTGTAGGCCTGTATGATAACTATTACTTAGTTTTAATGCTTTAAACAGAATAAATGTTAAAAAAAACTTCTAAAATCAAAAGGTATTCATCCTTTGATTAATCGTTCATTTCTATGAAATGATTGTATTTCCTCAAGGAAATATGAATCTGATGAAGATGACAGAGCCCGTCATCAATTCCACTCTGTTCCAAGAACTTTTTATACACACAATAGCTTCAATATTTATTATTTTGTAACCATTTAAATTATACTCAACATTCTTTTAATTCACTGAAGAAATACTGAAAAATAGTATTTGAGAACATACAATTGCAAAAACACATTGTGACTATAAATACATCAACACAATCCATACTAAACAAACTAATAAAGATTGTGTCCAATTCTTAAAAAATATATAAAAAATCGAGCTTTACCAATAATATGAAATACTACAAAGTTTACTTTCAATAACTTAAAACATTCTTGCCAACAAAGCTCAGCCACATGGCCAATGAAACTGAATGTAAGGATCACGGCGGAAAAATCTGGGCCAGACTGGGAATCAAACCTGGTACCTCTTCTATTCACTGTTATAGACCAAAGCTCAGGCTGAGCTTCATTTGGAAGCATTACTTATGTCCTTGAATTAATTAATTGCAACTTATCAATTTTAATCATATCCATTCTCCACTGTGAAGAATATGATTTAGTAAAATTGAATCTGAGCTCCGGTCTGTACAATGGACATACCAGACGTGAAGTTAACTGATGAATCAGATGGAAGAACCCCCATATACCAAGCAGAGGTCCATTTTAAGTAAATCATTTAATTATCTCAAAGAAGTGAATTGGATGCAATTTCTGGTCTGGTTGAGATTTTTCCATCCTGATACTTTAATAAAGGTTTATCTTTTTTCCTGAAAACTTTTGAGATTTTCAATGAACACTTCATATTATACAAGTTTTATCTGTAATTCAACATGTGTATTTCTCATTTGACATTACCTTTGACAATAAACTGATATGAAGTTTTTAAAAATGGGTCTGTACACATTTGAAAGAAAATAAATATAAGGAAAAATAATAATGGAAAAGTTTCAAGGTGAGGCAAAAAAAAGCTTTTTATCACCATGTATACTATATATATTACTTTCGAGTATTTTACCATCTGTCTTCAGTCCCAGTAACTGTACTACATTTAGAACAATGTTACATTAACACATTGTACTTTATGTTTTAAAATAATAAGTAGGTCTCTTAAAGGGAAATAAATATGTATACAAGTTTCCAAACTGAAATGTTTTTAAATATTTTAAAAAAAATTCTAAATGCTGAAACAATAAAGAAAGAAATAGACAAACAGGGCAGGCATTTTCCAATAAATACTACTAACCAAAACACCCAACTTAAAAAAATATTTTATGAGTAATAAATTCATTACAATTTTTATTCCATGAATGGATAATTGAAGCTAAATTAACAGTATTCACAAAATATTAAATTTAGGTGGTCTTCTCAAAGTAGAAAATTTTTACAACAAACTACTATTTAAACACAGACCAGATCTTAAAAATAATCATCAAAACAAGGTAGAAAAAATATATATAAATTTGGTATACACTACAAAGCTAATGAAAAATATTATATGAGATTTAAAAAGTATATATAAACTCAAAAGCTGCATAGTTTAATTAAAAGATTGGATCTTATTAGAATGCTGAGCTGTTGAAATGAAATCATGCTTAAAATAGTAAAATATGTATAACACAAAGCTGATAAAGCAATGTAAATAATCCACATAAATATTTCAAATAGCAAAAATAATTTAAAAAGCACCATTTTGAATTATACTAAGAATTTAAGAAACTGTTATTACTCAAGATAACTTGAAATTTCGTGCTGGAATGGTAATGACTTAACAACTGTAATTCAAACAATACATCACTATTTTTGTGATAACTTTTTATAACTTTATTTACGACAATGTTTTAAATTTAATTTACACTAGTGACGATAGATCACAGTTCGTTGAAACTATCTTACTTTATATTTAACAGAGTTAGTCAACTTACGACCAGTTACAACAGACGCATAACACATGAACCTATCGATATAAAAATGTACATGTTCTAGCTCAGAAGGTTGCGTATCTCTCGGTGCATGTGACACAAAAAGTCTACATATGAAGCAGAACCATCCATTCCACGATCTTCCACCAAAAAGTGCTTGAAAACTGTCTCCAGTTTATCTCGTTGCCTGACCAGAGTGAGCTACAAACAACATGAAAGAACTAAATTAATATGTTTGTAAATATTTTTCTTTTCTTCAATATTCTTTTTTACTTTATTAACCCTGCATTGGGTTGTTTGACTGTTTAAATGTTGATGATAACGGATAATAAGAAACCTCTTTGTTGGTCACTGTTTTAAGAAGCATTTTATTTTAAAAGAGGTAGCTTTCGGCAGCTTATACCGCCATATTCATCCTTGTACTTAAAACAATTCAATTTTAAAACTATTAACTGTACAACATACTGTTAACTTTTAAAACCCGGAAAGGTTATACTGTGGTATTCAAGATAGACAGCTTAAAAATTTCACTTACCCGCATTGAACGATGTCGCTGCTCTCTTACTGTCTCAATAAGTGAACGTATTCTCAAAGAGAGTGGGTTATCTATTTCCAGAAGAGAAGTACGGTCTATATCAATCTGAGCTGTAGAATGTACTCCAAACACATCTTGAACCCATTCCATACTCACATTGAGACCGATCCACAGAAACATATGAATACCATTTTCTGTACAAAGTTTAAATTTCAATGAGAAAGTGCAATTTTTAAATATATTCATATTGATAAAGTGTGTTAAACTTACCTAATAAATATACACCATCCTCACTAATTTTATCTGAGGAACAGCGAATTGGAGACGGTAATATATCAGTATCAAGATCAATCTCATGTAGTGGAAGTAGTCTTGGATAAAAATAAACAACTGACGAGGGTATATCCATTATAGAAACTGCTTGCATTACAAAGGATCGGTCATCAATATTCATGTCTGAACCTGAAAAATAAAATCAGATTAATGTAATTCACAATTAAAATTTACCCTATACAGACAACAAAACCTTACACTGTAAAAAAATAATAATCTGAAAGCACAAAAATTATGATGTAAATGCATATTCAAAACCATTTATTCAAAGTATATGTCAGCAGACACTTTATATCAAATGATAATATTGAAAATCCTGAATGAACTTTATGTACATTATTCATTTTAAGACAGTAGAAAATATCTTGCATATAATTATGAAGAAGATTGGTTCACTAGCAAATGACAGAAATTTTATGCTCTGGTCATCTACAAATGCAAATGGTCGAGATTGACAAAGCGACTCTATTACTGACCAATCATATACATTACTTTCTAATGGATACAAATATGGACCTGATTAATATATTCCCTGCTAACAATTGCATGACTAACTTAAGAACATTGTGTTGAAGATATATCTAATTCATAACTGATGAATGTTTCAATAATCAAATATACAAGAAAAACACTAAAAGAAATAAAGTCCTGTATTTCCTTACCTCCTGATATAGCATCACTTTTCAGAATACAATTCACATACAGAAGCAAGAGTTTCATACATTCTGGCAAAATAAGTTGTCCAGCTGATGAAGGGCTGGCACAGTTTTTGCGGTAACATGCTAGCATTTGAGCACAACGATTAATAAGACCCTCCTTTACAGGTTTAGGTGAAGAATCCAAAAGTCGTGTTATTGCTAATAAGAAAATACAATTATTATTGAAGTATCAATTATTTTCTATCAAGATTGCAGTTAGAATTACATCTACTATCCCTCTGTCCTATTCAAATGAATTAATTATTTTCACAATATCAGATTATCTTTATTTATATAAATAATTCAACTAGATAGGAAGGAGATCTAAAGATAATAGGTGTCACAAAGTTGGGAAGCAGAAGTTTGTCCAATTTTCAAGAGCATGAATCCTGTTTTTTGAGACTGAGTCTGAACAATGAGGTGGGCAGTTGTTATCTTGCAAAGTAAATGATGAATTGTACATATAACTTACATTGTTTAGCAAAGAAATTAATAATGGTGTCTAGGTCACAGCTTCTATAAAGATCTGCCAGTTGTGAACATGTTTTCAAAGAAAGATTTAATATTCGCAATCTCCTCTGTCCTCCACAGGAAGTGTATAACAAAGCAACTTGAATGTAAACACCATCTTCTTCAGTTAATTTGTCATCATGTTTTATTTCTACAGCAACAGCCTGCAAGAAAAACATTTGTATTGTAAGAAAATACTGTAAAACAGGTGTTCATATTTGACTGCCTTTGAACTTTTTAAGTAAGTAAATACAAAATTCATTAATTTATACAAACCCCTTTTCCTTTAACAAAGTGCTATCAAGAAAATGTATTTTTACTTTTAAGGATACTATGAAAAATTCTCAACATCTCCAATGTTTTGCAATGCTTTTTTCTGAACAAATCTTTCTGAGCCGCATCATTACTTGTATGAATTGAAATAATATAAAGATGTCATTAAATATTAAATTATTTTTAATACAAAACAACTAAAAAACATTCCAAAGTAGACCAATATTCAATAGAAATAATTGCCTTGTTTGATTAATAATATTTATTAATCTTCAGAATGCATTCACCACATGTTAAGAAAATATTAGGTATTCTATTCTATCATAAAGTTAATGTTTATTCACTAAAATAATTTATAACATTTTGTTGGAGTGAAACAACATATACCTTATCGCAATCCATGCTTGCCAGTTCCATATCCATTGTATTTGACATGAAGAAATGACCCGAAAAATCGGTTGCTCTTACACCAGTAGATGTACGCACTCTCATGATTGCATCAAAAGCTATTGGCCTACTAATATTTCTCTTTATGTCACTAATCAGACGTTCGCCATCTAAGTCAGCCTTTTATTTAATATAAAAAAATCAATTCAGAATTTTTTACAAGACATAAAATTTGTATGTTATGTAACTATGAAAAATATTTCCTTAATTATTTTAACAAGTATGAAATTACAATATATGATTCTCAGTTTATCAACTGGGTCAATTGTTCATTAAAACACATTTAAATGAAATTCATCTCCATTGTTGTCAGGTGCTGAGACAATTTTGCTCTAGGCCCATCCAGGAGCTGACCAATCATATTGCCAAATTGCAGCTTTTTTCAATATTTTCATGTTTATTATGAATTATTCACAACCACTATTCTTTGTGATTTGATGTCAGCAAGATCAAATGTGATGGTCAGTAATGATTGAATACAATGCCAAGCTAAGTTGTGTTTTAATGAACAATTGGCCCAAGAATCATTTATTAAATCAATAGGAAAGCATACATTACTGGATTAACACACAACATGTAATTATTCTGAAAACAAATTTAATCACATTTCAGTAAATACAATTTAATTTAGGTGATTTGTTTTACAAACCTGGAAGTAAGTATATTTGAAAATTTCTCCACCAGTAAGTCTTGACACTTGACCAATTGTTGCTAAATCTATATAGGAGTTGTTGAAAATAAATAAATCTACACTGCAGCCAACACCTACACAATCTTGACCAAGACCATTATAATATGTTGTTTGGGGAGCTGAAAAAAGGTTAAATAAAATATAAAAACATTTACACTATAGTAATATAGAAAAGTAGCTTCTTACAAGATTACAATTACCTAATACTGTTTTTTCTTTTTCAGTACCAAGCAATTTTCGGTCATCCCTGTTCTTCAGTTTTCCAGGAGCCTCAGCTATAGGTAAAGATGAATGGAAAACCAATAACTTCCCAGCACATTCTGAAGCCTGCACAAGTCAAATGATTAAGTTTATTTAATGGCCTATAACTTAAATGAATAAATTTGTATTCACATTAATAATTTAATTCTGTATGCGTAAACATTCAAACTTAACCGCCTAGTATATTATATAGTTCTGCTCAGGGAGTCGAGGAACATAAATAATACCTACCATAATATCTAGATCTACCAAGAAATGTTCATTTACTAAGGTTAATAATCAATTCCACCATAAAAATTGTGTATTAATAAGGGTATAAATTTTGTATTATGAAAGTGAAGCAGATATAAGCAGGACTTTTTGCTGTAAGGTCACAAGGTAATCTAGATGGTACTCAAACTTTGGGACATGGTAAGTGTGATATCATGTGACACAATGTATGTCATGTGCACACTGTATTGTGTCGTTCTCTACATTACTCACTCAGCATCACAACGAGTGTGGGAGAGGTTGACCACCATATTGCAACCACATTAACGTTAAATTTCTCAAAAATGAAGGCATAAAAATGCCAAAATCGTGTCAAGCACAGTTTGGGAAGACGTACCTGAATACAACACAAGTGTATGTTGGCACAGAAAGTTTTTGGAAGAATGAGCTTAGGTTGCAAATGAACATCAATCCCACCACTCTCAAATAAGTTTGACCAAGATCAACATTGGTGTTTTCGGGTTGTTTTCATGGGTGACTGCCACTCAATAGTTGCTGAAATTGAATATCAGGTTGGGATAAGCTACAGAATGCCCAATCCAACATTATAGACGGTTTGAGGTTTCACTCTCAGCTGGAAAAGTTTTTGCGACTGTATTTTAGGATTTCAAAAGGGTTTTATACATTGACTCCTGTAGAAGGTATATCTGTGGGAGTTTTCTCTCGCAGGCATTTTTTCCCAGATTGACTGTGGGGAATGCCTCATACTCTCTCTGTTGTTTCTTTTTCAAAGTTCTTATATGCTGAGTAACCTTCACCTATTTTAGGAGGTGTATGTACTGGGGTTGAAGACCTTGGGATTTTGGTATGAATTGTCTGCTGATCCATTGGATCAGTTGGCCAACGGCCTCCTAAAACTGGTGAAGACACAGAAGGGAATGCTATGACTCCACAGCAAACTTGTCTCCCGTCATTCAGAAGGGCGTGATAGTAGTACCCAAAAGCCTGACTTACCTGATGCAGGTTTTCCTTGCATCTCTTTAGGTGAAAAACCGAGTACGATCCTTAAACTTTAACCTGGGGGCCCTAGTCAACCTTTGGCTACCTTGCTCTACCTTCCACATCCACCCTTTTTCAATTCTCTTCCTATGCTATTAAAGGAGAGTTGCCTGTTTCAGGATTGCCCTAATATAGCATAAAAAACTTCTAATCCATGGGGAAAAATGTGTTTCAAAATCAAGAGATTATGTAAAAAATAATAATAATATTCATCCGTTTTTTGTATCCTTTACCAATAAAAAACTACAGTTTAGATTTGATTTACCCTCCTACAACCGACTATCAATTTAGGAATATAATCTCTTCACTCTTAATCAAAAATCACATAAGGAATATATAGTGTTTTTCTTAATGAGAATTTTACCAATTACTTTGTAAAACTAATAACAGAAACATTGAATAATAACTTTGTTACCTTCAGGGCTTCTAGACCAGCCTGAATGGCTGGAGCAAGCACTGTTTCCGTTTCCCTCGTGTCTCCAAACATAGCTGGTATCTGTTCCATTAGACTGTCAATGACTGCTTCTGACTCCACTGGATCACACAGAAAACCATCCAACAGAGGCATAAACATATCTTGCACATCACCAACAACCATCATCTGAGGTTGAGCTAATGAACCCTAAGAACAATTATTACTTCGTTAGAACACACAAAGAAGAAAGCTGTTTGCTCCCAAACATGTAATTATACACAAATGATAGAAGAATGTAATTGTATAAATTTACGTAACACTTTCATAATTTTTTAAATTTGAATACATAATATGGATGTAGTAGTTGTGCAGAAATGAAAAGGCTCACAAGGACTGATTACATCAACAACATGAATAAGCTGATTGACCCAGTAGAAACAGTACAGTACAGAAAAATCTTTACATTGGCTGGGTTTGAAGTTAATTTGTAATTTGAAAGAAGAAAAAAAACACCGTTTTAAAAAGACTGTGACGATTGCTTACAAATTTTTAAATTTTATTTCTTAAAAAGCAAATGGTTACAATAATTTTCCTTTAAATAAACAAAATTAAGTGATAAAATAAATACCACAAGCAATAAAAAAATTAATTATTGAAAGCAATAACTTCTATGATCCTCTATTTGAGGATATAAGCTATGAACCAAAATAAAAATTTTAAATCAAGAATATACTATATTAAGCTTTATAACAAATGGATGAAAGTTAAGAAAACATATAACTGGCAAAGATCAACACTTACCTTTACATTATAAAAATGAACTGTATTGTTGTAAGTTATAAATCCAACTTTCATATTGCTTCTTTCTGCACCTTGCTCCTTCGGCAAGTGCTTCAAAATTTCTTTCATCTCTTGACATAACAATTGAACCATTCCAGATTTGACATTATTATAAGATACATCTATCACAAAGATCATTGCTGGTGGCTTTGGGAAAGTATTATTCTGAAAAAATAACAAAACATGTTCAAACAATTGTGTCTTTAACAAACCTGTAATTCTACAGAGCTAATAATGTTTGTCACCAAGACATTCATAAACACATTTAGTTATGAATTTAATATTTTAACAAGCACATGTAAATTTATTTTCATAGTCAAAACAGAATATGTAAAAGTAATATTAACCAAGGTGTAATTTTATGTACCTACCTTACAATAATCTTTTGTAGCTACAAATTCATATGCTCCAAGCATTAATTCAGGTCTTTCGTAACGGTCTACACGCTGTCCTGTATGATCTAAATGTTGGAAATATTCAGCTGGAACTGCAAATTCAAGTCAAGAACATTAGAAAATGATGCACATTAAGTTCCTACTCATGAAAATATAGCATAACAGAATTACATTAATAAAGAAAAGAATAAAGACTGGCATAATGAAAAATTAAATATTTGGAGGAAGTGTTATTTATCTTCAAGAGTGTGTTTTTACACTACAGTTGTTTGTTGACTTCACAGACAGTGTGCTGTCAGCTTTCTTGAGAAATGTGTCTTCTGATTCTTGAGAAGGACAACACATCTCAAAGTTAGACCATCTTCATTTTCAGGTCAGCCATACTACTTGCAGTCTTATATTACAGGGGCATTATACATAACTACAGATATTATGACTAGAATTTCTTAGGTCTTTATTCGCAACTAAGTGTAGCATAGAATTTATTTGCTACATAAGACTTATCAACATATAGATATAATTTACCTTCAGTTGTTGCCTTGCAAAGCAAACAATGGAATCGTCTTCCACCATCTATAAACTGCATAAAAGGTGACATGTATGCCTTACATCGGACACATCGAACTGGTCCAATATCACCCATGTCAACTATTGGTGGCAAGTATTCTTCTTCTGCTGGCTTAGCCAAAGGGCTGATAACCAAACCAAATGGTACAGCAGTCTATAAGAAAGGCAAGTTATACAGGTATCCTTGGTATTAAATTTGAATGCTAGCAGAATCAACTGAACATAAATAATTATTTCAAGAAATTTTTAACTTTGGGTTATCTTAAAATAAAGAGTTGCCATTTTTAAGAGTAACACTGCAATATATTCATAAAAAATTATAAATGTAGCTATTTATCCTATTTGATTTCATATTAAAATTTTATGAATTACTTGTTGAAACCTAGTATACACCGATGTTACACACATACAGTATCAAGTGGTGATTAGAAAACTAAATGCTGAAACTGCTGTAAGTAAATGAAATTTTAAATACCAATTTTCAATTATGAGTGCATTTATTTTATACATATGGAATAAGATACAAGAATTCTACTTTAAATTCCACTTAGTAAATTAAAGTACACCCGAAGTGATTTAGATTTAAGCTGTTGCTGATTAAATAGCAAAGGGCTAATAATGTTTGTAATTCTTATTAGCTTAAAAAAAATATATTAAGATTTTCAATTCTGAACTATTAATTTAAGAACAAACTAAAAGATATATTCTCCACTGAACCAATTATTGTATAAGAAAAATCTCTCAAAATAATAATTATTACAAAAGAAAACAGGAGATTTAGTTCGCTACCCGACTGAATAATGCTCATTTTAAAAAGATTAATCAGCTTTTATTATTTAATGTGGATCAACTGAAATTGTAATAAATTATACTCACAGTATATGTATTGTGTATAGGAAGAATTAAAATTAGTAAAAGATAGCCGCAATGGCTGTTTTTTAAGTTTATTTAATAAATAACTTTTTTTTTCCACACTACTTCTCAGCACTTTGTTATCCTTTTGTTAGAGCGTTCAAAACAAACGACTGTGAAGTCGTATCAGTGATTTGTTTCTATAATGCAAGGAATGTTCCGCTAGCAAACATTTATTGGCAATAGTGAGATGCATAGTGAAGTATGATGGAATCGTGAGGAATTTGATTAGGCAGTATAACAAAGTTCATGATAATGTGCCATGGTGCAATAGACCTTCTGTGATCACAGACAATATCGTCCTTTGATGCAGGCATATAAAAGCTGGTTTTCTATTAAAAGAAGTGCCTGAATAAAAGAGGTAGCTGTGGAGAAGTAGTATGAGGTGTAAGGTAACAATTTAAAATAAAACACATGTAAAATAATGTTATTTTTTAAATAAATATTGGTACTTATTTTAACAATAGTTCTTGTATTTTACACTTCAAACTATAAATGAGATAAAGAGAATGTCTCTTACCTGTTTCATCATGTCTACTGTCACTGGGACATTATACATTGAACTACGGATAAATCGAGGACTTGCATTTCCTTGGTCTTGTGTCACAAAGTTAGTAGTAACAAGTGGTGGAACCAGACCTTTCTGATTTGTGCAAAACACTCCAGATCGGTTGTGTTGATCATCCAGCATAACTTGAATCTACAAAAAATTAAGTCATGATTTTATTATAAATATAAGAAGATAATTTATAAGACAAAATTTATTTTGTTGATTATACCCACATGTATCTGAATAAATTAAAAATAGTATGGAGACTGAAAACTGTGAAACACGCATTTCTTTATGGTTATAGTGAACCTATTTAGAGTAAAATAGTTTAATGTAACTGATCGTATTAATTTTATAATATACGGTATGTAAAAATACTTACTGGGCTTGGCATCTGATCTGGGTCTAATCTCCTTGCTTGCTGTTGTTGTTGTTGAGGAGAATAGACTCCTCCAACTTGAGGCTGAGCATTATGCTGATATCCTGCATTAGCCATATGTGTCGCTGCTCCAGCACCACCCTGGCTATATGGGTCCTTAACAATTCAATTCCATAAGTTCATTCACATGACATAGAGTATTATTATTTAATGTTTCATGAACTAAATGTTAAAGAACATTGTGTACACTTCCAGAAAATTTATTGAAGAAATAGAGTTGATTTAGAAACCTTAGCAGAACAGATATGACACTTCTCAAAGTAAAGAGTAATAGAAGTTGAACATTAACTTTGAATCCTAATGAAACTCAATAGTTCCTGAAAACCTTTTATGAACATTCTAAGGAACCAGAAATGTGGTTTAAAGAGTTTGGATATTACAGAAATCAACAACTGATCCTTAAATACACAAAAAATATGAATAGTTCTCTGTGGCATAATGCATAATGCCACAGGATTAAAATAATATAATAAATAAAATTTTTATCAAATAAATATTAGCTGAAATTATTTAATGTGTGATCAATATTTAGAAAGGTTAGTAATATATTTAACCCATGGTGTGCGTTTGCAGCCACATATTATCCCCATTATAACTGTTTATTGAGTTCTGTTTAAGATTACTATGGTATATGTAAATCTATAATAAAGTGGGCTAGGCTGCTTACAAAGCCAATTACAGAACAATAATGAACACAATTGGCTAATTATAACATCCAATTGAGATGATACATATAGCCAGACGAGAGACGGGAATCCAAAACCATTACTGCCATTGGCCGATATATTTTGGAAAGGAATACTGACAGAGGAGCCCTGTAGACCTAAAAAAAGTGACACTTGTAAATTGAGAGCAACTGGCTTGTGGACATCCCTTGCGGCAATAAGCAGGAAGGGACTGGACATGGAAAGGGTCCGAGTCAAATTATCGAAGGAATTAAAAAAATTGGTCCTACTATTGACGTCCAAAGATTACAGGACACTTTTGCAGCCTGGACATTGATCTGTACACCTGAACCCAAGGGTTTGACAGACTAGATCACTACAAACCAGCAAAGAAGGACACACCTTTTCAACCCTGCCAGACCAACAAAGGCAGAGAAAATTAATAAAAGATGGAACTGAGGATTATAATTATTTGGAGATTTTAGCTACATTCAGAGTATTGAGTCTGCAGCATTGATGAGTATTTGGCCAATTATCTGGAGGATTCCCTTCATCCACATGACTGATTGTGGGTGTTCAAGACAAGTAGCTGTTTCCAGCAGATAACCAAGGACAAGCTGGACCATCATCTCGAATATCATGATATGTAAGCTGAGCGGTTATGTACAAATTCACATTTCTTGCCTCTGGTTATTTTGAGTGTTAGCTAAACATTCAATGCAAAGTTTTGTTTTTATGCCCTCTAGCTCTAGATAAAATTATTGCTGTGCGTTGAGCTTAGCAAATAGTCAGCCCAAATTTAAATGAATTATTATTTTTTGTAATATTGATGTTTTAATTACTTTGTATTTAATTTGTTTTTAACAAACAAGGGTTAAACTTTTAATTGAATAAAATAGTTTTGCCTTTTTTATTACAATTTCAATTCTTTTTTTCATTAACATTAATATTTACCATCAAAAAACTGATTATGGATATTTTCAATAATAGTAAAAATTCTTTTGTAAGCTTTTAGTGAGAAGAAAACAGAAAAACAAATATTAGATCAAGTCAACAAATTGTATAAAATATTAGAACAATATTACAATGTCCAACAGTAAACAGTAACTGCAAGACTTTTAAGCATAGCTTAGCTAAAGCAAAAATATTGAACACAAAAATTTAAAGTCACATGACAAGCAAATCTTTATAAATACATTTAAATGTGTACTTACTTCCCAAAACATAAATAAAAAGATAAAAGAAATAATTGAGAAGGAAACTATGTAGCTTAATTCCAATATTCTCTGTCTATAATAAGATATGTAATTGTTTGGAATGAAAATTGATCATGATTTATACATCATATTTTACCTGTGGGGATGGTGGATAACCCTTGGCAGGTGGAGGCATGTGTGGGCCTGATGGATACTGTGGCATTGATCCCTGTTGCACACCACCCATCGAAGGCATTATGCCTTGTCCAGGAGGAACTGGTCCACCAGGACGGGGTTGCATCGGACTCCCATGAAGAGGTGGTCCTCCCATTTGTCCTTGATGCAGAGGCATATGAGGTGGTCCCTGCTGTTGTTGAATGTGAGTTGGTGGAGGGCCCAAATGCCCTTGCTGTCCACTCATGTAACCTGTAGATGGTGGAGTAGGTCCAACATTTGGTGGCAACTGACCATGTGGTCTCATACCTGGAGGCATTTGTGGTGGCTCTCGTGGAGAAAAATGAGAGGGAGGGCCTCCAGGTTGAGGGGATAAGCCAGTTTGTTGAGGCGGCATGCCCCCTTGCATCAATGGTGGACCTCCTGGTTGAGGAGGCATGCCTCCTTGCATTGGCGGTGCGCCGCCTGGTTGTGGAGGCATGCCTCCTTGCATTGGCGGTGCGCCGCCTGGTTGTGGAGACATGCCTCCTTGGATTGATGGTGGGCCGCCTGGTTGTGGAGGCATGCCACCTTGCATTGATGGTGGACCTCCTGGTTGTGGAGGCATGCCACCTTGCATTGATGGTGGACCTCCTGGTTGTGGAGGCATGCCACCTTGCATTGATGGTGGACCTCCTGGTTGTGGAGGCATGCCACCTTGCATTGATGGTGGACCTCCTGGTTGTGGAGGCATGCCACTTTGCATTGATGGTGGACCTCCTGGTTGAGAAGGCATACCCATAGGATGAGGTGGTGGGCCTCCAGGTTGTGGTGGCATCTGCCTTTGAGGTTGCGATGCTCCAGGTGGGGATATAATTTGCCCTTCTGGGTGTGGTAACCTTTGTGCGCCTGGTGGTGGCATAGGAGATCCAGGTCCACCTTGAGGTGGAACCATTGGACTAAGTTTTTGCTGCATTGGTGGTCCGCCCATACCCTGCGGTCCTCTGCCAGGCCCAGTAGGTGGCATAGAACCATTCATAAAGGGAGAAGATAACTGTCTTTGATGATCTAAACTGGGGTTAGATTGTGGCACTGCTCCATTCATTGCAGGAGGAAAGCTGCCAGGTGGGTACATATTTTGTGCTGATCCTGGTGGTGGAGGTGTGGTAAATCCTGGCTTTGTTGGGGGTCCTCCTGGATATCCCTAAAATTGATTATAATTTCTCATAAAATTGTATAAATTAAGAAATGTTAAAATAATATGTGCATACCAATACCCTTAATATTTTGACATATTTCTTCACCCGAGAATTACTTGCAAGACCGAGACTTAATATTTCTACACAAATTACAATTTATTTACAGTAAAAAATAATTGTGAAAGAATACAAGTAGAAATTAAGAACTGCATTTCTACACATTTTTCAAAGAAACTACAATTCAAATGATAAAAATTATTATGAACTTTTGGCAGTACCATAGTTTGTGATCCTGGCCTTGGAGATCCTGACACATTCATGCCAGCTAACTGGTTTGCCAGCAGATTTGGGTTTGGTCCTGGTGAAGCTGTATGAACATTTCTAACATGTGTGTCCGGTCCAACAGGGAACCCTAATGGGAATAAATATAGTCATTGATTTGAAATTTTTTACACTATTCTTGAAACCAAATCATAATTTTCTGCATATAAATAGTGACCAATACAGTCTCCAAATAAAATCTTTTATTACAATCTTTTGACAGATTCTGCCAAATTCATCCTATTTAAAACTGTAAGAAAGAGTTTTAAATAGAATAAATATGGCAGAAACCATTGAAAGCTACCCAATGCAATACAATGTATAAATGAAGAATATATTGGTTACTACTTTATACTGAATCATCTAACGGTCAACAATGCAACAGCATATGAGGAATGTTCATAAAGTGTACTGTGAATATAACAGGCTGTGGTAACAATTAGCAGCAGAGTGGGATCTCCTGAAAGATCAAGCATCACAGAAACACATTAGTACAGAAACTCGTGTTGTAGTGTCCATTGCGTGAAAGATGTTGGTCTGAAATCCCACCATGTGCTGTGATCTGCTTTCTACTTGCGGAAAGAATAACACTTTCCTTAATTTTTCACAAATCAAAACAGTTTACTCATTACATGCCTGAGTCAGAAAAATTGTCATCACAGTGGTGTCACACCAATTCCCCATCTACTAAACAATTCAAACCACAATTTGGAAGGGGGCATTACAGTTTCAGTGTTTTGGCATAAAAAATTTCATTTAGTCAAATCTCTGCCTTGAGAGACTATTGATGCACAACAAAATTGTAAGATCATAAAAAAAATTACCAACCGGGTGTCTTCGGATTATCATCTTTTCTACTCCTTAATGGCACAAATGGGTGGAAAATAATTTTTTAACTGAAGATTGTGCCATGGCTTACCACATGCACAATTGGCAATTATGTGGAAAAATAATCAACATGTGTATCAACAATATTCTGTAATTCTTTTTCAAATACACTTTTTCTAAAAAATATATAAAAATCTAGTACGCTTAATTCTGAACATTCCTCATAATAATTTTCTATATTAAAACAGAAACTTAAATACATTTTCCATTAGTTTCAATGTTTAATTTATTGTTAATATACTTGACTTGGTCTGGAAAGTACTAAATTTATAGGAAAACTTATCATATATCCAAATATGTTGATGTTTTATAATAAATACCATAATATGGCTTCCTAATGTGTTTAAATATTCAGCCCTTATTAATAATAATTATATAAAATTTATGTAAATTATAAAAATTACAATTTTCCAACCTTGTGGAGGTGCAGGTCCATTTTGGTGACCCATTGGAGGATAAACCCCAGAAGGCTGAACAGACTGAGGACCTCTACTTGTAAAACCAGCTGGAGCTCCAGTAGGAGGTGGACGAGGTGAGGCCGACTGTTGGGGGTAACCAGCTGATGGAGCTCCATAACCTGCTCCAGGAGGGCCGTACATTTGCGATTGCTGGGGAAGGTATTGTGGATTGTTCATTGTTTATCCCCTAATCTGAAATGAGATTATATATATTAATAATTTTATTCGGATTTGAGATAAGTTGAGTGACTGATCATGTGACTACTACATCATTAAGGCACTCTGTCCTCAAGATGCAGACTTATGCCTTCAAAAATTTGACATTTTATTGCTTCCTAGTTTGTTCATGCCAACTATCAATTTAAGTTAAGGTTCTCTCTATCTCTCTTTCCAATCCAAATAAGGTATATAAATATGTGTGAAGTAAGGAAAGATAACATGAGAAAGTAATTAATTCATTTGGATAGAAAAGAGTACCTATGTCTTATCTTAAATAAATAGTAGGTACAGCTAGGCTGGGAAAAGTAACAAATATTTTAGTTATATTTAATAAAGTGTGAAATAGGTTAAAAGTATTGTTAAATTTTGATGAAAAGAAACCAGTTAATAATGAAGTAATTATTTTATTCTCAACATACGATAGTTGAGGAAAATAATTGTCATGTTTACATTAACATGTATTTCGTCTATTGTTGACGGATTTCATAGTGCATTGAACACAAAACCAAGTTGGTGAGTCTACTCATGAAGTCAAATGGTTAAAGCTGTTTGCTTGTCATATAATTATATAATGTCACACAAAAAGAATATTATACAACAATTTAATAAGCGGTTATCAATCAATACTGGAAACCACCCACAAGTCAAACTATCTCAACTAAACAAGCAAATGTCCAAATCAACAATTGATAATATCAGAACTTACAAAAATTGTTTTAATTCCAACTTGGGTTATATTATTGTTATTGTATTGCAGTTGATTAGCTATTAGTGTTCTGTTGTTCAATTATACAAAAAAGGTTTAAGATTATAATGTAGATACGTTTAAACAAACTAAAGGAACTCTTTGCAATATTACCATAGAATAGAGGGCAAACACTGATAATTTACATGACCTGTAGCATGTTGAAAACTCTTTAAGCATATTTCAACATGCTCATATAAGTAAACTCCATATTCTTCACAAATGCAATGCCAAAAAAAAACTAGATTTTAAACTTGCTTGCTTCAGAAAACTAAATCAAGGGACGGGCCATTTATGGAAACCGGACATCACATATTTTATCTTATAAATATACAGAATATTGTAAAGATGTCAGTATGATTTGACCTACATTACATTCTTCTGCAATACTCAAACCACAATAGGATTTAAAGTGTTACGTTGTAACCTTAAAGAATTTAGAATTACCAAATTTATTAACATTTTCTCAGTGATCTGGGAGAAAAATTAAATCGCTTGTGTTAACAAATAAACAACATACCTTCAAAATTGACAACCACATTCAGGCTTTCAAAAGCAACAGTTTTACATTTATAACTATTTCCTATAACACAAACTTTCGAATAATATCTAATTTATTGCACTTATTATGACAATCTGTTATCTTCAGTTTTAATTCGGGTTATGTCATGCACATGAACTAAACAAATTTTTCCGAACAAACTCGAATGCTTAACTTCTGTCCAATAAACGAATATTTAAAAGGTGTAAGATGTTGTTTATTTTCCTCTTACTCACAATTAATTCCCATATAAACTAAGGCATTCACAGAAACTTTAACTTGAAATGAACACGAACGTACTTTAATCCCAGCTGGGTTTGCCACGTAAGGCCGAAATGCGCATGCGCACAGCAGGCCACGTCAACCTCTACAGATTTTCGGCTTTTAATTCGAATAACATTATAACAACACATTATTGGAGCGTATAAGAATAAATCATACTCAATTTAGTAATGAGAAAAGTAAATATTTAATCCAAAGTATTATAATACGTTAAAATATTTTCTATAACATTATTCCAACGTTGGTCGCCCTGATAGATTGCCTATATTGTTATTAACTTCGTTTGGGATGCTGTTCTACTGGAATAATCTGGCATTTTCAAATTAATTCAACTCTAAAGAAACGCCAAAAATTTGTTGATCATTAGTCGCTGTAAAATAAACTAGTACATAGGGTCCTTAGTGTTATTATAGAAATACCTGACATCAGTTCATCAACTTTTGTCCAACTAGTTTATGAAAATGAAATATTACTATACATAAGAATAATCATCCATAACTACTGTTACTAGTAACAAAGACTAGTACTAAATGGACGATATATAAAGAGGAAGGGTGATATATTCCTGTAGTACACATTAAGCTATATACCATATGGACTAATTGTTTAGCCTTGTGTAGCTAAATAACTTGCTACCATTAAGCATAAAACCGTATGAAAGCAGTATCCTGGACGACATTCACTCTTCAGAATAAATCACTGCTATAGTATGAAGTCGGCTGTCTCGTGTGCTTCAAAAAATAATGATGTGACAGTATGTGTGTGTTTATAGTCTTCTCGGGCTTCCATCCAGGAAATCACGTCGATTTTGTTTTCAACGGTTGTCACCGAATCTCATATGTACTGAAAAACACTTGCCGTTAGCTTTCTTCTTCTAACTTACAACAAATTTTCTTTATTTAAATTTAACAGCGATACCTAAGACGAGCAATAATAAGACCTTCAATTATATTTTAGCCTTAGGAAGCACCGGCATGTTATTGAGAATTTTCGAAAATTAAATTAGCAATTTGATTAAATTTTACCTGGCTAATCTTATTACTGACATTTTAATTTATTTTTGAGATAATACTAGATAATTCTGCAGTTCGAGGAGAAACTGCTATTTTATTTTAAACCATTCTAAAAAAGCTTCGTAATAAATTTTTAGCAAGTATTGTTATAAATCTATAATTCATCTTCAGAAAAAGTGTTACTTGGCAAGTATCTTGTACCGCACTTTTTATTTAATGGAAGGAAGCGACTACTGGAATACATGAATAATGTAAATCGTGTACGGTTTGCCTAAATTGGCAACATTGCATCACAATGAACTTATATTAAAAAATTGAGAATCTGTATATAAAATAGAATTTATCAACTATCCACAGAGCTTCGTGAAAATCAAAGCTTCAAAGATATGGAACCTACAATTAATAGCTTAATTTAATTTTTTTTATATATAATATAATCAATTAATTAAAGTTATATTTGGACTGTATAAAATCGATATTCTCTGAAATATTTCAACAATGACACTAAATCTGGTTTATATAAACTATTTATGACATGTATCAAGATTGCAAGTTTTTGTATGAAACAAAATTACTTGTACAATATGATCAAAGAGTAAATGAATTAAGTAAGTTGACTCAATTTCTTGAATAGCTTTCTACGCGAGGTCCAAGAATTTACCAGAAACTTCCACATTATAGCCTCTCATTCTGAGAGCAGTTTATTTTTATTTATCTAGAGAAAAACATTCGGCGTCATTAATGATAAAACCTACTTGTGAATTTTTAACACTGAAAATTCTGCTTTAAATCAGTAAATATAGAAACGTTTATTTGCAGATTAAAGAGCTCATTTACAGAAAACCAACTTATAACAGTATTTAATGTATTATTAACAGTTTTTTCACACTCTCTATTAATATGCTTGTATACTTAGCGAAAGGAATATTATTAAGTCTTTTATCCCTTTAAAAAAATAGCTGAGCTTAAATAGAGCCCTCTGAAAATCCAACATATAAATTAACAAACACTAATGTTTGCCAATATTATTTTTTCAGTCTTGTTCATTGCTGTCAGATAGATCAGAAGTAAACCACGAGCGAGAATTTTTTATAATTTCAACTGAATATACTTCGTTTTGTATCTTACCCAGAGATTCTAAAGTGAAATATAATCCATTTACTGCGATATTACAGTAAAAAGTTGTACCACAGCTTTATATCGCAGGTATTTCTCCTCAGATTGATACCTTTGCGGATGCCTCGTAATCTCTCTGGTTTTTTTAAGGTTTGCACATGCGAGGCACCTTCATCTAATTTAGGAGGTTCAAAGACCTTGAGCATACGACAAGAGTTGTCCGCTGATCTTATTGGCGAAGACACGGAGAAGGGAATGCTACGACCCCACAGCAAAACTCCTCTCTCGTCATTCGGAAGGGCGTGAGAATAATAGCCAAAAGTCCGACCTACCTGATGCAGGTTTTCTAGGGTTTCCCTGCATCTCATTTAGCCCAGGGGCCCTAGTCAACGCTTGGCTCCCTGCCTGCTTCAGGATCACCCTCAAGTAGCCTGTTACCAAAAAACAGTGGTAAACGGTTCCCTGGTTTAATATCAGAAACGAAAATAAAATGAAATCACGGGTTCGAACTGGGTTAAATATTTATTTATA
>CM067382.1:20415116-20494492 GCA_034510155.1 Eucriotettix oculatus
ATGATCTTTCCATAAGGCCTATTCCCGCGGGTTTGGAGGACATGGTTCAGTCTGCTTTTTAAGCATTCGAGTTCCAGCGCTTTTCAAGCGAGCTTCACTCCTGCTTCCCTCTCTCCTTTCTCTTTCCTATCCACTGGCGAAGGAGGACATTCTTCAGGCTTTGTTTGCAAAAGCAGCCTAGTTGAAGCGTGAATCCTTGTGGTTCACGAGCTTCTAGCCAGTACTTCCATAGGACGCCGCAGCACCTACCGCCGCTGCCGTCCTCTTCCCTTCTTACTTCTCTCCCTTTTAGGAATACTAAGGGAGGCGATCGTCCGCTGATCGTACTGCAGCCTTGGCTCCATCCACGGAAGTTACGCGCCTTGCAGCCTGCAACGAGAAGCCAGCCGACAGCGTTGCCACATCTCTGTACCTGTGGAACGCCGACACGCCTGCTGCCTATCACCAGCGTGGTTCCCAGCACCCGTCGTGAACTTGTAAGTCCGCTCCGATTTGTTAACTTTTGGGAGGCCGTCTCCTGGTTTTCCCTTCCTCTTCTTTTCCAGATACACCAGATTCGCCCGCCCTTAAGCTAGGTACCTCTTTCATTCTCCTCTGCCCGACGTATAGGTTCTGTTGCTAGTTAATTGAGGCTCCGAATTTGCGCTAATTTAACTTTTCTTCTGGCCATTCTCTCCCATCCTTACTGAATTCTTGAATTCTTCAATACTTTTGCTACAGTTTATCAGGGAAAATGTCCAACACCCTCTCATACGCTGACGTCGTTAGACGTTCACCTACGAGTCCGTCCAGTCCTCTCAGCCAAACCTCCGCTACTCCGACGCCTACGGTCAGATGTAGGCGTCCCCTAGTTTCACCTCCTAATCTGAGCCCAATTATACTTGAATACCCGCCATCTCTGCCCTTTGAGTGTGAGATATGCGCTCTCCCCTTTAGCGGCCGCTGCACAGCCCGCACGTATCAATCCAAAAAATCCTACGTAGCCCACATGCGACAAGTACACGGATTCGTAGGTATCCGGTACAAATGTCGCCAGTGCGGACGCCTTTTCCCGAAACTCCGGGCGATGCGTGCTCACTTCTCAAACACCCACGCATCCCCCACCTCACACGTCCGCACTACTCCTTACAAGTCACGACCCAACACACACAGAATTTCTACCTGTCCCCCTATAAGCCCTACCCCCACGCCTAGACTCTCCCCTAAATCGCCCCCCACCCACCCCACTCCGACACTTAGATCACTTCTAAACATCCAAATGTCCCCACCCCGTTACCTACACTTCTCACCCCCCACCTCCCCCACTCACTTGACTAAGTGCCGACAAACGTCGCCCAAAAACTCAATGCGCAGCCCACGGTACCCATACCCCACCCAATCTCCGCCCCCAATACCTCCTCTTCACCCGGACCCTCAGTACCTAAATTCTCCGACCCATACCCTAATTCGACAACTAAACTCTTACCTTTCACTGTACCAATCTCAACCACGTTCAAATTTACCCCGCCCCTCCCCGAACCGACCTACCACGCCTCGTCAGACTCCACCCCATAAAAATCCACATACCCATACTCCTAAAACCCCTCCCCATATAATCAGGCGTAGGAAATCCTCCTCACGCACACCCTCCCCCCGCAACACCCTCCAATCCCTGACTCCCCCTACTACTAAAATCTCCGGTCTTGATAAAGGTAAAATTACCCCCGTGGCCACCTCCACTCCTATTACGGCCCCAAGCACTCCTCCCACAAATATCGCCCAATCTGACGAGACAATCACTTCTCTTCATACAGAGCCACGCCCCCTCCCCCGTACCCGGATATCTTCTGCCCCTACCACCACCGACCATATCGTCCCCCACATCATTATACTTAACCCACCCTCACAGGACTCTCTCTCCCCTCCGTCCCAGCCCCGACCCTGTAATCCTAAACCGCGGAGGAGAATCATTAGTAATAAACCAGACGCCCCGCGATCTTTGGTTGACAGGGTGGCCGATGCTGTTGCCGTCGGCCTGGGTCCAGGATTGGGGTCGCCCTCAATCGGGGAGAACAGTGAGACGCGGTCCCCGGTGCAATGCCCTGCGCAGAGTCCTCCCCCCCGTCCCCCAACATCATCCCCTACCCCACCCATTCCCCATGCCGCCCACGAAGATTCGGAGAGCCTGACGCCTGCCCAGTGCCGTTGGTTGGAGCTGCTTCGCGCTGCAACTGACGCGCGATGGGCCGACTTCGAGGGCGTCGTGGACGTCATTACGAGGGAAGCCTCTGGCAAACCTACGTGTGATGCCACGCGCCCGAGCAAGAGAGCCCCGCCCACTAACATAGGGCAGCAGGGTCTGGCACGTGATAATGGGAGAAGGCGAGTAGCTGAGCGTCCTGCCTACGATGCAACTGCGGCGTCTGCTCTGCAGAAGCTGTACCGTCGTGACAGGCGCAAGGCGATGCGTCAGATCCTGGACGGGCCGTCGCCTTTCTGCGCGATCGACGGTCCGTCCCTACATCGTCACTTCTCCGACGTCTTCAAGGGCGGCGACCACGTCTACGGTAGCCGACCCGATTTATTTCCAGACATCGGCTCCGCGGCTTCAACCAGCGAGGCCGATGATATTGTGCGTCCCCCCTCCCGACGCGACGTCTGCCGCCGGCTAACCAGGTGCAAAAATACGGCGCCTGGCCCGGACGGCGTTCGATACTCCGACTGGCGGAAGGCAGATCCTGGTTGCCACGTGCTCACCGCGATCTTCCGTCACTGCTGGGCGGAGTGCAGGATCCCGACGACGTGGAAGGAGTCCCGGACGATACTTATTTTCAAGGGAGGCAACCGTGACGAGGTCTCAAACTGGCGCCCGCTCTCCCTCGGCTCAACGATCGCAAAGCTATACTCGGGCTTTATTGCTGACCGCATTTCCGCCTGGGCGGTAAAATGCGATAAGCTTTCGCCTGCACAGAAGGGCTTTCGGGAGGCCGAGGGCTGTATGGAGCACAACTTCCTCGTGCAGTCGGCTGTCGATTTGGCTCGCCGAAACGGACGGCAAATCTGTCTGGCTTGGCTCGACATCACCAACGCCTTCGGCTCGATCCCTCACACGTACGTGTTTGGGATTCTGCGGGAGTTGGGGATGCCCAGCCGAGTTATTGGCGTCGTCGAGGAGATGTACGCCGGATGCACGACGAGGGTGCGCGCCCCCGAGGGATACACGGAGCTTGTGCGCATTGAAGCAGGAGTGAAGCAGGGATGCCCGCTCAGTCCGATCATCTTTAATCTCGCGATCGAGCCGATCATCAGGACTGCGGCCGCGGCGGCAGAGGCCAGCGGTTATAGGCTGTACGGTCGTCCCACGTCAGTACTAGCCTATGCCGATGACATTGTTCTGCTCGCTCGCGGCCCGCAGCACCTGCAGATCTTGCTCGACCGAGTTGGGGCGGCGGCTGAATGGGCTGGGCTTAGCTTCAAGCCAGCAAAATGTGCAACGCTCTGTGTGGACTGCAGGGGACGACGGGTGGTGCGTGACACCACCTTCCATATTCAGGGCGGTACGCCGCGGGTCCTAGGCGACGGTGAACCCTATAAATACCTCGGGGTCCCCACTGGCTTCCGCGTCAGCCAGTCCCCCGATGAGGAGTTGCGGACGCTCGGGGCGGACGTCGGACTCATCGATCAGAGCTTGCTGGCCCCTTGGCAGAAGCTGGATGCGACGAGGACGTTTCTCCTGCCACGTCTGGATTTTATCCTGCGTGCAGGAGACGTACCCAAAGCGCCTCTACGGCAATTAGACAAGGTGGTCCGCGATGCTGTGAAGCGGTGGCTCTGGCTGCCGATGCGAGCGTCGGTAGAGCTTCTCCGCCTGGCGCCCTGGGAGGGCGGCGCCGGCATTATTCCCCTTGCCGACAGCGTCGACGTCCTCACCATCTCACACGCTTTTAAGATGCTCCACTGTAGCGACGAGGCCGTTAGGGATACTGCGTGGGCGGCGCTTAACTCAGTAGTCAAACGCAAAATTAGGCGCGCCCCCACCAAGGAGGAACTAGCCTCGTTCCTCAGTGGAGATATTAGTGTCCTTTTCGAACGAGATGGTGGAGACATAGCCTCACTCTGGACGCAGGTTAGGAAGGCGTCGCGGAGGCTTAAGGCGCGGTGCGGCATCCACTGGCGCTGGAGTACTGCACTTTCGGAGATGCAGATCCTAAATGGAGATGGCTTGCCACACGACATCCCGGCAGGCGAGGTAGAAGACGCCGACGACGCGGGAGAAGGCGCTGTAGAGGTTGACCAGCGGCCGCCCACTACCGTCGAACCATCTCCAACCAAAATTCCACCAGCTGCGAAGAAACTTTTGGTTCCGTTTCTTCGCAAGGGAGTAGTTTCAGGCTACAGACGCCGACTACTAGCCAAACCGGACCAGGGTAAAACACTTTCTTGTTTCAGGTTACACCCTGCGTCTAGCCACTGGATCCGGGAGGGGAAATATATCCGCTTCGCCGAGTGGAGATTTGTACATCGAGCGCGTCTTGGGGTCGTCCCTCTGAACGGCTGCAGACGCTATGGAGATTCAAATGACAGACGCTGCCGCCGGTGCGGACAGCCCGCTGAGACGCTGCCACACGTCCTCAATGCGTGTAAATACCATTCGAGGACGTGGCAGCTGCGTCACGACGGTATTCTGCACCGGCTTGCCGCGGCTGTCCAAGGTAGGCCATCCAATTCCAACCAGTCGCCACCCATAATCTCGATTAACAAATCCATTCCAGGAGACGAGAGCGGTCTCCGCCCGGACCTGGTGGTTACGGATCCGGTTACCAGGACGCTGACCATGGTAGATGTCACTGTGACCTTCGAGAACCGCGAGGACGCCTTCACTACTGCGCGAACGCTGAAAATGGCGAAATACCACCACCTCGCGGAGAGACTGCGCCTGCGCTACGACGACGTCCGTCTGCACGCCTTCGTGGTTGGAAGTCTCGGGTCCTGGGATCCAGCCAACGACGCAGTCCTCCGAGACCCTGGAGTTTCCAGGAAATACAGCCACACTATGCGGAAACTCATCGTCTCCGAGACTCTTCGATGGTCCAGGGACATCTATGTGGAGCACATCTCTGGGAGACGACAGTACGCCGTTACATAACCCCCCCCTCTAATCCACATCACTGTCATGCCCCATAAATTGTAACCCCATTCTAAAATTAATTTCCAGTATAAATTATATAAATGTATTGATTCCGGACACAGCAATGCTAGCACCCTACCTGATGCAGGTTTTAGAGGGTTTTCCTCGCATCTCCCAAGGCGAATGCCGGGTAGGAATAGCCTAAACCTCCCCTCCTGTTTTCTAATTAAAAGTTTCCTCCAGACCCTATGAGCGACGCCGCGCCCATAGGAAAATACGAATATATATAGCTAGCATTGCCAAAAAGGTAAAAATTAATCTCCCCTCCGTTGGAAGTTCCCCTTCTCCTATTCTACCCAGTACGTGTGACAGTGATTGTGAATTAAAAAACTATTAGCAAACTCGAGCGGACTTGAGACCAAATGGTCTAATAACTATTAAGCCTAAATAATTATGTAGAGCCTAACACTAGGCTAAAATGATTGTATTCTTCTAATCCTACTATAACTATGAGGCATAATTCAGGCCTAAAATAATTTTATTGTAAAACGTATTGTACTAGTTTTAAGAATTTTTTGAAAATAAATTTTTTAATCTGTTCTTATCAGCTTAATATCTGATACGTGGTGCATCGCACCACCAGAATATTAAACTTATTTTTGGAACATGACGGAGTGATAGGAGCTTGCTCCACATCTGTCACGGGTTGGCCCGGCATTGCAGTACCGCCGGGATCGGCCCACCTCAATTATTTCAAAAATAGTTTAATTATCTGTTTTGTCAGATGTTAACCTGACGAGAACATTGACTTACGACTTTTAATTTCTTCCTTAAAACAACTTTAGTACACTCGCGCCGTGTATACCTGCAGTCGGACTCTTGAATGAGCCTTTCATCAGCCGGAGATGTAGATTTGGCGCCGAACGAGCCGCGTTACGGATTTGGCCGAACACGCTGCGAGAGTTAACAGATATGCGTTTCTCCCGCAGTCGAGTCGTAGCGCTCGCCCTTATAAGTAGATGTGCGCGCGAAGCCCCGTTTCACTGGCGACCCCTCACAGGTAGTCAGTACATAGTTTTTAACTAACGTCGTCGTCGCCGCCGCCGCACGCACGCACGCAGCCGACATTTTGGCAGTAATTTTGACCGCTAATGGCGTATCGCTATTTGCAATGGTCATCGCGGGACGGAGTTTCCTTCGCCCATATTTGTGATTTCTCTCCTTCTCTTAGGCTGGGGCACATTTTTCTTTATAAATTTAGCGGTCCACACACAATACGAGGAGTAAAGGAATAGCTTACACAAGTTTCGAATGTAGTAAAAGTGAATGTCCGATTTGAACTGACCAGAAGCACGTACTTCTCCATTCAGTCGCTAGGGCGCGGCGTGTACGAAATGCTTGTGATTTTGCGAATATTCACCACTTAATATACACACATACAAATTTGTACACACGCATTTACAAAAGTTAAGGCACAATTCAAATTTCGTTTCATGGACCGAACTGGGCTGGCGATAAGCGCCAGATTGGTAAATTTTTAAATTACGTTTCTAAAACCGCTCTTCTTCACCTGAAACCGTTTCGCGTATAAAAGGGGACCGAAAGTCTGCCAAATTTATCGCTTCTCGGCCTTTTGGCTAAGATCAAAGTGTAGTATCTGTTCTTATCAGCTTAATTGCTGATTCCAGTACTAATGATCTTTCCATAAGGCCTATTCCCGCGGGTTTGGAGGACATGGTTCAGTCTGCTTTTTAAGCATTCGAGTTCCAGCGCTTTTCAAGCGAGCTTCACTCCTGCTTCCCTCTCTCCTTTCTCTTTCCTATCCACTGGCGAAGGAGGACATTCTTCAGGCTTTGTTTGCAAAAGCAGCCTAGTTGAAGCGTGAATCCTTGTGGTTCACGAGCTTCTAGCCAGTACTTCCATAGGACGCCGCAGCACCTACCGCCGCTGCCGTCCTCTTCCCTTCTTACTTCTCTCTCTTTTAGGAATACTAAGGGAGGCGATCGTCCGCTGATCGTACTGCAGCCTTGGCTCCATCCACGGAAGTTACGCGCCTTGCAGCCTGCAACGAGAAGCCAGCCGACAGCGTTGCCACATCTCTGTACCTGTGGAACGCCGACACGCCTGCTGCCTATCACCAGCGTGGTTCCCAGCACCCGTCGTGAACTTGTAAGTCCGCTCCGATTTGTTAACTTTTGGGAGGCCGTCTCCTGGTTTTCCCTTCCTCTTCTTTTCCAGATACACCAGATTCGCCCGCCCTTAAGCTAGGTACCTCTTTCATTCTCCTCTGCCCGACGTATAGGTTCTGTTGCTAGTTAATTGAGGCTCCGAATTTGCGCTAATTTAACTTTTCTTCTGGCCATTCTCTCCCATCCTTACTGAATTATTGAATTCTTCAATACTTTTGCTACAGTTTATCAGGGAAAATGTCCAACACCCTCTCATACGCTGACGTCGTTAGACGTTCACCTACGAGTCCGTCCAGTCCTCTCAGCCAAACCTCCGCTACTCCGACGCCTACGGTCAGATGTAGGCGTCCCCTAGTTTCACCTCCTAATCTGAGCCCAATTATACTTGAATACCCGCCATCTCTGCCCTTTGAGTGTGAGATATGCGCTCTCCCCTTTAGCGGCCGCTGCACAGCCCGCACGTATCAATCCAAAAAATCCTACGTAGCCCACATGCGACAAGTACACGGATTCGTAGGTATCCGGTACAAATGTCGCCAGTGCGGACGCCTTTTCCCGAAACTCCGGGCGATGCGTGCTCACTTCTCAAACACCCACGCATCCCCCACCTCACACGTCCGCACTACTCCTTACAAGTCACGACCCAACACACACAGAATTTCTACCTGTCCCCCTATAAGCCCTACCCCCACGCCTAGACTCTCCCCTAAATCGCCCCCCACCCACCCCACTCCGACACTTAGATCACTTCTAAACATCCAAATGTCCCCACCCCGTTACCTACACTTCTCACCCCCCACCTCCCCCACTCACTTGACTAAGTGCCGACAAACGTCGCCCAAAAACTCAATGCGCAGCCCACGGTACCCATACCCCACCCAATCTCCGCCCCCAATACCTCCTCTTCACCCGGACCCTCAGTACCTAAATTCTCCGACCCATACCCTAATTCGACAACTAAACTCTTACCTTTCACTGTACCAATCTCAACCACGTTCAAATTTACCCCGCCCCTCCCCGAACCGACCTACCACGCCTCGTCAGACTCCACCCCATAAAAATCCACATACCCATACTCCTAAAACCCCTCCCCATATAATCAGGCGTAGGAAATCCTCCTCACGCACACCCTCCCCCCGCAACACCCTCCAATCCCTGACTCCCCCTACTACTAAAATCTCCGGTCTTGATAAAGGTAAAATTACCCCCGTGGCCACCTCCACTCCTATTACGGCCCCAAGCACTCCTCCCACAAATATCGCCCAATCTGACGAGACAATCACTTCTCTTCATACAGAGCCACGCCCCCTCCCCCGTACCCGGATATCTTCTGCCCCTACCACCACCGACCATATCGTCCCCCACATCATTATACTTAACCCACCCTCACAGGACTCTCTCTCCCCTCCGTCCCAGCCCCGACCCTGTAATCCTAAACCGCGGAGGAGAATCATTAGTAATAAACCAGACGCCCCGCGATCTTTGGTTGACAGGGTGGCCGATGCTGTTGCCGTCGGCCTGGGTCCAGGATTGGGGTCGCCCTCAATCGGGGAGAACAGTGAGACGCGGTCCCCGGTGCAATGCCCTGCGCAGAGTCCTCCCCCCCGTCCCCCAACATCATCCCCTACCCCACCCATTCCCCATGCCGCCCACGAAGATTCGGAGAGCCTGACGCCTGCCCAGTGCCGTTGGTTGGAGCTGCTTCGCGCTGCAACTGACGCGCGATGGGCCGACTTCGAGGGCGTCGTGGACGTCATTACGAGGGAAGCCTCTGGCAAACCTACGTGTGATGCCACGCGCCCGAGCAAGAGAGCCCCGCCCACTAACATAGGGCAGCAGGGTCTGGCACGTGATAATGGGAGAAGGCGAGTAGCTGAGCGTCCTGCCTACGATGCAACTGCGGCGTCTGCTCTGCAGAAGCTGTACCGTCGTGACAGGCGCAAGGCGATGCGTCAGATCCTGGACGGGCCGTCGCCTTTCTGCGCGATCGACGGTCCGTCCCTACATCGTCACTTCTCCGACGTCTTCAAGGGCGGCGACCACGTCTACGGTAGCCGACCCGATTTATTTCCAGACATCGGCTCCGCGGCTTCAACCAGCGAGGCCGATGATATTGTGCGTCCCCCCTCCCGACGCGACGTCTGCCGCCGGCTAACCAGGTGCAAAAATACGGCGCCTGGCCCGGACGGCGTTCGATACTCCGACTGGCGGAAGGCAGATCCTGGTTGCCACGTGCTCACCGCGATCTTCCGTCACTGCTGGGCGGAGTGCAGGATCCCGACGACGTGGAAGGAGTCCCGGACGATACTTATTTTCAAGGGAGGCAACCGTGACGAGGTCTCAAACTGGCGCCCGCTCTCCCTCGGCTCAACGATCGCAAAGCTATACTCGGGCTTTATTGCTGACCGCATTTCCGCCTGGGCGGTAAAATGCGATAAGCTTTCGCCTGCACAGAAGGGCTTTCGGGAGGCCGAGGGCTGTATGGAGCACAACTTCCTCGTGCAGTCGGCTGTCGATTTGGCTCGCCGAAACGGACGGCAAATCTGTCTGGCTTGGCTCGACATCACCAACGCCTTCGGCTCGATCCCTCACACGTACGTGTTTGGGATTCTGCGGGAGTTGGGGATGCCCAGCCGAGTTATTGGCGTCGTCGAGGAGATGTACGCCGGATGCACGACGAGGGTGCGCGCTCCCGAGGGATACACGGAGCTTGTGCGCATTGAAGCAGGAGTGAAGCAGGGATGCCCGCTCAGTCCGATCATCTTTAATCTCGCGATCGAGCCGATCATCAGGACTGCGGCCGCGGCGGCAGAGGCCAGCGGTTATAGGCTGTACGGTCGTCCCACGTCAGTACTAGCCTATGCCGATGACATTGTTCTGCTCGCTCGCGGCCCGCAGCACCTGCAGATCTTGCTCGACCGAGTTGGGGCGGCGGCTGAATGGGCTGGGCTTAGCTTCAAGCCAGCAAAATGTGCAACGCTCTGTGTGGACTGCAGGGGACGACGGGTGGTGCGTGACACCACCTTCCATATTCAGGGCGGTACGCCGCGGGTCCTAGGCGACGGTGAACCCTATAAATACCTCGGGGTCCCCACTGGCTTCCGCGTCAGCCAGTCCCCCGATGAGGAGTTGCGGACGCTCGGGGCGGACGTCGGACTCATCGATCAGAGCTTGCTGGCCCCTTGGCAGAAGCTGGATGCGACGAGGACGTTTCTCCTGCCACGTCTGGATTTTATCCTGCGTGCAGGAGACGTACCCAAAGCGCCTCTACGGCAATTAGACAAGGTGGTCCGCGATGCTGTGAAGCGGTGGCTCTGGCTGCCGATGCGAGCGTCGGTAGAGCTTCTCCGCCTGGCGCCCTGGGAGGGCGGCGCCGGCATTATTCCCCTTGCCGACAGCGTCGACGTCCTCACCATCTCACACGCTTTTAAGATGCTCCACTGTAGCGACGAGGCCGTTAGGGATACTGCGTGGGCGGCGCTTAACTCAGTAGTCAAACGCAAAATTAGGCGCGCCCCCACCAAGGAGGAACTAGCCTCGTTCCTCAGTGGAGATATTAGTGTCCTTTTCGAACGAGATGGTGGAGACATAGCCTCACTCTGGACGCAGGTTAGGAAGGCGTCGCGGAGGCTTAAGGCGCGGTGCGGCATCCACTGGCGCTGGAGTACTGCACTTTCGGAGATGCAGATCCTAAATGGAGATGGCTTGCCACACGACATCCCGGCAGGCGAGGTAGAAGACGCCGACGACGCGGGAGAAGGCGCTGTAGAGGTTGACCAGCGGCCGCCCACTACCGTCGAACCATCTCCAACCAAAATTCCACCAGCTGCGAAGAAACTTTTGGTTCCGTTTCTTCGCAAGGGAGTAGTTTCAGGCTACAGACGCCGACTACTAGCCAAACCGGACCAGGGTAAAACACTTTCTTGTTTCAGGTTACACCCTGCGTCTAGCCACTGGATCCGGGAGGGGAAATATATCCGCTTCGCCGAGTGGAGATTTGTACATCGAGCGCGTCTTGGGGTCGTCCCTCTGAACGGCTGCAGACGCTATGGAGATTCAAATGACAGACGCTGCCGCCGGTGCGGACAGCCCGCTGAGACGCTGCCACACGTCCTCAATGCGTGTAAATACCATTCGAGGACGTGGCAGCTGCGTCACGACGGTATTCTGCACCGGCTTGCCGCGGCTGTCCAAGGTAGGCCATCCAATTCCAACCAGTCGCCACCCATAATCTCGATTAACAAATCCATTCCAGGAGACGAGAGCGGTCTCCGCCCGGACCTGGTGGTTACGGATCCGGTTACCAGGACGCTGACCATGGTAGATGTCACTGTGACCTTCGAGAACCGCGAGGACGCCTTCACTACTGCGCGAACGCTGAAAATGGCGAAATACCACCACCTCGCGGAGAGACTGCGCCTGCGCTACGACGACGTCCGTCTGCACGCCTTCGTGGTTGGAAGTCTCGGGTCCTGGGATCCAGCCAACGACGCAGTCCTCCGAGACCCTGGAGTTTCCAGGAAATACAGCCACACTATGCGGAAACTCATCGTCTCCGAGACTCTTCGATGGTCCAGGGACATCTATGTGGAGCACATCTCTGGGAGACGACAGTACGCCGTTACATAACCCCCCCCTCTAATCCACATCACTGTCATGCCCCATAAATTGTAACCCCATTCTAAAATTAATTTCCAGTATAAATTATATAAATGTATTGATTCCGGACACAGCAATGCTAGCACCCTACCTGATGCAGGTTTTAGAGGGTTTTCCTCGCATCTCCCAAGGCGAATGCCGGGTAGGAATAGCCTAAACCTCCCCTCCTGTTTTCTAATTAAAAGTTTCCTCCAGACCCTATGAGCGACGCCGCGCCCATAGGAAAATACGAATATATATAGCTAGCATTGCCAAAAAGGTAAAAATTAATCTCCCCTCCGTTGGAAGTTCCCCTTCTCCTATTCTACCCAGTACGTGTGACAGTGATTGTGAATTAAAAAACTATTAGCAAACTCGAGCGGACTTGAGACCAAATGGTCTAATAACTATTAAGCCTAAATAATTATGTAGAGCCTAACACTAGGCTAAAATGATTGTATTCTTCTAATCCTACTATAACTATGAGGCATAATTCAGGCCTAAAATAATTTTATTGTAAAACGTATTGTACTAGTTTTAAGAATTTTTTGAAAATAAATTTTTTAATCTGTTCTTATCAGCTTAATATCTGATACGTGGTGCATCGCACCACCAGAATATTAAACTTATTTTTGGAACATGACGGAGTGATAGGAGCTTGCTCCACATCTGTCACGGGTTGGCCCGGCATTGCAGTACCGCCGGGATCGGCCCACCTCAATTATTTCAAAAATAGTTTAATTATCTGTTTTGTCAGATGTTAACCTGACGAGAACATTGACTTACGACTTTTAATTTCTTCCTTAAAACAACTTTAGTACACTCGCGCCGTGTATACCTGCAGTCGGACTCTTGAATGAGCCTTTCATCAGCCGGAGATGTAGATTTGGCGCCGAACGAGCCGCGTTACGGATTTGGCCGAACACGCTGCGAGAGTTAACAGATATGCGTTTCTCCCGCAGTCGAGTCGTAGCGCTCGCCCTTATAAGTAGATGTGCGCGCGAAGCCCCGTTTCACTGGCGACCCCTCACAGGTAGTCAGTACATAGTTTTTAACTAACGTCGTCGTCGCCGCCGCCGCACGCACGCACGCAGCCGACATTTTGGCAGTAATTTTGACCGCTAATGGCGTATCGCTATTTGCAATGGTCATCGCGGGACGGAGTTTCCTTCGCCCATATTTGTGATTTCTCTCCTTCTCTTAGGCTGGGGCACATTTTTCTTTATAAATTTAGCGGTCCACACACAATACGAGGAGTAAAGGAATAGCTTACACAAGTTTCGAATGTAGTAAAAGTGAATGTCCGATTTGAACTGACCAGAAGCACGTACTTCTCCATTCAGTCGCTAGGGCGCGGCGTGTACGAAATGCTTGTGATTTTGCGAATATTCACCACTTAATATACACACATACAAATTTGTACACACGCATTTACAAAAGTTAAGGCACAATTCAAATTTCGTTTCATGGACCGAACTGGGCTGGCGATAAGCGCCAGATTGGTAAATTTTTAAATTACGTTTCTAAAACCGCTCTTCTTCACCTGAAACAGTTTCGCGTATAAAAGGGGACCGAAAGTCAGCCAAATTTATCGCTTCTCGGCCTTTTGGCTAAGATCAAAGTGTAGTATCTGTTCTTATCAGCTTAATTGCTGATTCCAGTACTAATGATCTTTCCATAAGGCCTATTCCCGCGGGTTTGGAGGACATGGTTCAGTCTGCTTTTTAAGCATTCGAGTTCCAGCGCTTTTCAAGCGAGCTTCACTCCTGCTTCCCTCTCTCCTTTCTCTTTCCTATCCACTGGCGAAGGAGGACATTCTTCAGGCTTTGTTTGCAAAAGCAGCCTAGTTGAAGCGTGAATCCTTGTGGTTCACGAGCTTCTAGCCAGTACTTCCATAGGACGCCGCAGCACCTACCGCCGCTGCCGTCCTCTTCCCTTCTTACTTCTCTCTCTTTTAGGAATACTAAGGGAGGCGATCGTCCGCTGATCGTACTGCAGCCTTGGCTCCATCCACGGAAGTTACGCGCCTTGCAGCCTGCAACGAGAAGCCAGCCGACAGCGTTGCCACATCTCTGTACCTGTGGAACGCCGACACGCCTGCTGCCTATCACCAGCGTGGTTCCCAGCACCCGTCGTGAACTTGTAAGTCCGCTCCGATTTGTTAACTTTTGGGAGGCCGTCTCCTGGTTTTCCCTTCCTCTTCTTTTCCAGATACACCAGATTCGCCCGCCCTTAAGCTAGGTACCTCTTTCATTCTCCTCTGCCCGACGTATAGGTTCTGTTGCTAGTTAATTGAGGCTCCGAATTTGCGCTAATTTAACTTTTCTTCTGGCCATTCTCTCCCATCCTTACTGAATTATTGAATTCTTCAATACTTTTGCTACAGTTTATCAGGGAAAATGTCCAACACCCTCTCATACGCTGACGTCGTTAGACGTTCACCTACGAGTCCGTCCAGTCCTCTCAGCCAAACCTCCGCTACTCCGACGCCTACGGTCAGATGTAGGCGTCCCCTAGTTTCACCTCCTAATCTGAGCCCAATTATACTTGAATACCCGCCATCTCTGCCCTTTGAGTGTGAGATATGCGCTCTCCCCTTTAGCGGCCGCTGCACAGCCCGCACGTATCAATCCAAAAAATCCTACGTAGCCCACATGCGACAAGTACACGGATTCGTAGGTATCCGGTACAAATGTCGCCAGTGCGGACGCCTTTTCCCGAAACTCCGGGCGATGCGTGCTCACTTCTCAAACACCCACGCATCCCCCACCTCACACGTCCGCACTACTCCTTACAAGTCACGACCCAACACACACAGAATTTCTACCTGTCCCCCTATAAGCCCTACCCCCACGCCTAGACTCTCCCCTAAATCGCCCCCCACCCACCCCACTCCGACACTTAGATCACTTCTAAACATCCAAATGTCCCCACCCCGTTACCTACACTTCTCACCCCCCACCTCCCCCACTCACTTGACTAAGTGCCGACAAACGTCGCCCAAAAACTCAATGCGCAGCCCACGGTACCCATACCCCACCCAATCTCCGCCCCCAATACCTCCTCTTCACCCGGACCCTCAGTACCTAAATTCTCCGACCCATACCCTAATTCGACAACTAAACTCTTACCTTTCACTGTACCAATCTCAACCACGTTCAAATTTACCCCGCCCCTCCCCGAACCGACCTACCACGCCTCGTCAGACTCCACCCCATAAAAATCCACATACCCATACTCCTAAAACCCCTCCCCATATAATCAGGCGTAGGAAATCCTCCTCACGCACACCCTCCCCCCGCAACACCCTCCAATCCCTGACTCCCCCTACTACTAAAATCTCCGGTCTTGATAAAGGTAAAATTACCCCCGTGGCCACCTCCACTCCTATTACGGCCCCAAGCACTCCTCCCACAAATATCGCCCAATCTGACGAGACAATCACTTCTCTTCATACAGAGCCACGCCCCCTCCCCCGTACCCGGATATCTTCTGCCCCTACCACCACCGACCATATCGTCCCCCACATCATTATACTTAACCCACCCTCACAGGACTCTCTCTCCCCTCCGTCCCAGCCCCGACCCTGTAATCCTAAACCGCGGAGGAGAATCATTAGTAATAAACCAGACGCCCCGCGATCTTTGGTTGACAGGGTGGCCGATGCTGTTGCCGTCGGCCTGGGTCCAGGATTGGGGTCGCCCTCAATCGGGGAGAACAGTGAGACGCGGTCCCCGGTGCAATGCCCTGCGCAGAGTCCTCCCCCCCGTCCCCCAACATCATCCCCTACCCCACCCATTCCCCATGCCGCCCACGAAGATTCGGAGAGCCTGACGCCTGCCCAGTGCCGTTGGTTGGAGCTGCTTCGCGCTGCAACTGACGCGCGATGGGCCGACTTCGAGGGCGTCGTGGACGTCATTACGAGGGAAGCCTCTGGCAAACCTACGTGTGATGCCACGCGCCCGAGCAAGAGAGCCCCGCCCACTAACATAGGGCAGCAGGGTCTGGCACGTGATAATGGGAGAAGGCGAGTAGCTGAGCGTCCTGCCTACGATGCAACGGCGGCGTCTGCTCTGCAGAAGCTGTACCGTCGTGACAGGCGCAAGGCGATGCGTCAGATCCTGGACGGGCCGTCGCCTTTCTGCGCGATCGACGGTCCGTCCCTACATCGTCACTTCTCCGACGTCTTCAAGGGCGGCGACCACGTCTACGGTAGCCGACCCGATTTATTTCCAGACATCGGCTCCGCGGCTTCAACCAGCGAGGCCGATGATATTGTGCGTCCCCCCTCCCGACGCGACGTCTGCCGCCGGCTAACCAGGTGCAAAAATACGGCGCCTGGCCCGGACGGCGTTCGATACTCCGACTGGCGGAAGGCAGATCCTGGTTGCCACGTGCTCACCGCGATCTTCCGTCACTGCTGGGCGGAGTGCAGGATCCCGACGACGTGGAAGGAGTCCCGGACGATACTTATTTTCAAGGGAGGCAACCGTGACGAGGTCTCAAACTGGCGCCCGCTCTCCCTCGGCTCAACGATCGCAAAGCTATACTCGGGCTTTATTGCTGACCGCATTTCCGCCTGGGCGGTAAAATGCGATAAGCTTTCGCCTGCACAGAAGGGCTTTCGGGAGGCCGAGGGCTGTATGGAGCACAACTTCCTCGTGCAGTCGGCTGTCGATTTGGCTCGCCGAAACGGACGGCAAATCTGTCTGGCTTGGCTCGACATCACCAACGCCTTCGGCTCGATCCCTCACACGTACGTGTTTGGGATTCTGCGGGAGTTGGGGATGCCCAGCCGAGTTATTGGCGTCGTCGAGGAGATGTACGCCGGATGCACGACGAGGGTGCGCGCTCCCGAGGGATACACGGAGCTTGTGCGCATTGAAGCAGGAGTGAAGCAGGGATGCCCGCTCAGTCCGATCATCTTTAATCTCGCGATCGAGCCGATCATCAGGACTGCGGCCGCGGCGGCAGAGGCCAGCGGTTATAGGCTGTACGGTCGTCCCACGTCAGTACTAGCCTATGCCGATGACATTGTTCTGCTCGCTCGCGGCCCGCAGCACCTGCAGATCTTGCTCGACCGAGTTGGGGCGGCGGCTGAATGGGCTGGGCTTAGCTTCAAGCCAGCAAAATGTGCAACGCTCTGTGTGGACTGCAGGGGACGACGGGTGGTGCGTGACACCACCTTCCATATTCAGGGCGGTACGCCGCGGGTCCTAGGCGACGGTGAACCCTATAAATACCTCGGGGTCCCCACTGGCTTCCGCGTCAGCCAGTCCCCCGATGAGGAGTTGCGGACGCTCGGGGCGGACGTCGGACTCATCGATCAGAGCTTGCTGGCCCCTTGGCAGAAGCTGGATGCGACGAGGACGTTTCTCCTGCCACGTCTGGATTTTATCCTGCGTGCAGGAGACGTACCCAAAGCGCCTCTACGGCAATTAGACAAGGTGGTCCGCGATGCTGTGAAGCGGTGGCTCTGGCTGCCGATGCGAGCGTCGGTAGAGCTTCTCCGCCTGGCGCCCTGGGAGGGCGGCGCCGGCATTATTCCCCTTGCCGACAGCGTCGACGTCCTCACCATCTCACACGCTTTTAAGATGCTCCACTGTAGCGACGAGGCCGTTAGGGATACTGCGTGGGCGGCGCTTAACTCAGTAGTCAAACGCAAAATTAGGCGCGCCCCCACCAAGGAGGAACTAGCCTCGTTCCTCAGTGGAGATATTAGTGTCCTTTTCGAACGAGATGGTGGAGACATAGCCTCACTCTGGACGCAGGTTAGGAAGGCGTCGCGGAGGCTTAAGGCGCGGTGCGGCATCCACTGGCGCTGGAGTACTGCACTTTCGGAGATGCAGATCCTAAATGGAGATGGCTTGCCACACGACATCCCGGCAGGCGAGGTAGAAGACGCCGACGACGCGGGAGAAGGCGCTGTAGAGGTTGACCAGCGGCCGCCCACTACCGTCGAACCATCTCCAACCAAAATTCCACCAGCTGCGAAGAAACTTTTGGTTCCGTTTCTTCGCAAGGGAGTAGTTTCAGGCTACAGACGCCGACTACTAGCCAAACCGGACCAGGGTAAAACACTTTCTTGTTTCAGGTTACACCCTGCGTCTAGCCACTGGATCCGGGAGGGGAAATATATCCGCTTCGCCGAGTGGAGATTTGTACATCGAGCGCGTCTTGGGGTCGTCCCTCTGAACGGCTGCAGACGCTATGGAGATTCAAATGACAGACGCTGCCGCCGGTGCGGACAGCCCGCTGAGACGCTGCCACACGTCCTCAATGCGTGTAAATACCATTCGAGGACGTGGCAGCTGCGTCACGACGGTATTCTGCACCGGCTTGCCGCGGCTGTCCAAGGTAGGCCATCCAATTCCAACCAGTCGCCACCCATAATCTCGATTAACAAATCCATTCCAGGAGACGAGAGCGGTCTCCGCCCGGACCTGGTGGTTACGGATCCGGTTACCAGGACGCTGACCATGGTAGATGTCACTGTGACCTTCGAGAACCGCGAGGACGCCTTCACTACTGCGCGAACGCTGAAAATGGCGAAATACCACCACCTCGCGGAGAGACTGCGCCTGCGCTACGACGACGTCCGTCTGCACGCCTTCGTGGTTGGAAGTCTCGGGTCCTGGGATCCAGCCAACGACGCAGTCCTCCGAGACCCTGGAGTTTCCAGGAAATACAGCCACACTATGCGGAAACTCATCGTCTCCGAGACTCTTCGATGGTCCAGGGACATCTATGTGGAGCACATCTCTGGGAGACGACAGTACGCCGTTACATAACCCCCCCCTCTAATCCACATCACTGTCATGCCCCATAAATTGTAACCCCATTCTAAAATTAATTTCCAGTATAAATTATATAAATGTATTGATTCCGGACACAGCAATGCTAGCACCCTACCTGATGCAGGTTTTAGAGGGTTTTCCTCGCATCTCCCAAGGCGAATGCCGGGTAGGAATAGCCTAAACCTCCCCTCCTGTTTTCTAATTAAAAGTTTCCTCCAGACCCTATGAGCGACGCCGCGCCCATAGGAAAATACGAATATATATAGCTAGCATTGCCAAAAAGGTAAAAATTAATCTCCCCTCCGTTGGAAGTTCCCCTTCTCCTATTCTACCCAGTACGTGTGACAGTGATTGTGAATTAAAAAACTATTAGCAAACTCGAGCGGACTTGAGACCAAATGGTCTAATAACTATTAAGCCTAAATAATTATGTAGAGCCTAACACTAGGCTAAAATGATTGTATTCTTCTAATCCTACTATAACTATGAGGCATAATTCAGGCCTAAAATAATTTTATTGTAAAACGTATTGTACTAGTTTTAAGAATTTTTTGAAAATAAATTTTTTAATCTGTTCTTATCAGCTTAATATCTGATACGTGGTGCATCGCACCACCAGAATATTAAACTTATTTTTGGAACATGACGGAGTGATAGGAGCTTGCTCCACATCTGTCACGGGTTGGCCCGGCATTGCAGTACCGCCGGGATCGGCCCACCTCAATTATTTCAAAAATAGTTTAATTATCTGTTTTGTCAGATGTTAACCTGACGAGAACATTGACTTACGACTTTTAATTTCTTCCTTAAAACAACTTTAGTACACTCGCGCCGTGTATACCTGCAGTCGGACTCTTGAATGAGCCTTTCATCAGCCGGAGATGTAGATTTGGCGCCGAACGAGCCGCGTTACGGATTTGGCCGAACACGCTGCGAGAGTTAACAGATATGCGTTTCTCCCGCAGTCGAGTCGTAGCGCTCGCCCTTATAAGTAGATGTGCGCGATGCAGGTTTTCTAGGGTTTTCCCTGCATCTCTTTAGGTGAAACACCGGGTAGGATCCTTAAACCATAGCCCGGGGGCCCTAGTCAACCCTTGGCTACCTTGCTCTACCTTCCGCATCCCCCCTTTTTTTCATTTCCCTTCCTATGCTATTAAAGGGGAGTTGCCTGTTTCAGGATCACCCTCATGTAGCCTGTTAACCAAAAAAAAAAAAAAGCCCCGTTTCACTGGCGACCCCTCACAGGTAGTCAGTACATAGTTTTTAACTAACGTCGTCGTCGTCGCCGCCGCCGCACGCACGAACGCAGCCGACATTTTGGCAGTAATTTTGACCGCTAATGGCGTATCGCTATTTGCAATGGTCATCGCGGGACGGAGTTTCCTTCGCCCATATTTGTGATTTCTCTCCTTCTCTTAGGCTGGGGCACATTTTTCTTTATAAATTTAGCGGTCCACACACAATACGTTTTATAGCATACTTTGACACCCGCAGCCGACGTAATTTTATAATGTTACGACTATAAAAGTATATCTGACAAGTACTAAATTTGAAATATGCAGAACGTAAAAGCATAATGTTTTGATATACACATATCAATTAGATGCACTAAGAAAATTGTCAGAGTGAACTCTGAGATAATAATTGAGAGCAAACAAATTTTTTACCTACACCCAAAGGTACACACAAAACAAACTTGCTTAATGTATTATAAATCTCTCTTCTTCTTCATTGTACATTATTTTGAATAGTACAGTTCTATGTAACAGCATAATTATGCTGAGTATAATATGTACAGGATTAACTGATTGCTACGGTCTCATTGGCCTGCTCCCCATACAGAAACTACGGGTTATGACGAATGTAATTTAATTCACGCTAGAAGCCATATGACAAACGTGCGAGCTTGAACTTCAGAAAAACTCAACCTTCATTACGCAATCACTTATCCTAAGCGGTATCTGAAGTTGGCTAACCTGCGAAGGATTTCGGCCACGGACGGTGCAGCAAATCATCTTCCACCGTGGCAGCAACTACAAATTGTTGCTATAATTCAATTGAAGTCCCGTTTTCAAATAAATTATCCATTTCTGACTTTCGGCCATTCTTTGTGTTTTATTTATAACCTGCGAAGAACTTGAATTACGCTTGGGGTTATTGAATAAGACTTGGTCAATTTCAATTATTACTTACTGATCTCATTCAAAACATCAGTTTTGGCTTTTGTATTAAGTATATATAAACTCGCATAAAGCAGAGTAACCTCCCCTTACTTCCGTACTTTAATACTGCAACTTATTTTCTTCAATATTAGATACATTTCAGGTGTATAATAGTTGTAAATACCGCAGGTAATAGCTCATGATTGGTATTGTTGCAGTGAACGATTCGAACAGATTTATGCTTTTCACAGTAGAGGAAGGATTTATGTTGGCCGTTTGTTTTTAATTAGTTTAGTCGACTGCTGTGTGTTTAAAGACTTATGATGTTCATCTTGTAATAATGAACATATAATCTTCTCATTTCCTACTACTCCAAAATTGTTTTTCTTCAGTTTTTCTGCCTTATGCTAGTTTATTCGAACCTTAAAGTGCCTACAAATAAATTACAAGATATTGTAAGAGCTATTGTTTTTTTTTTGTATATTCTAATATAGTCTTTGGCATGTTACTTACACGTGCCTCCGTGGCGCAATCGGCTAGCGCGTTCGGCTGTTAACCGAAAGGTTGGTGGTTCGAGCCCACCCGGGGGCGATGTATTTTTATGAATGTTAAAAAGCATTTTAAGAACATTTAATAACACGAGATAATCGTATATGACACGTTTCATTCGGTCAGTGCCACTAGATCACTCGTTATATTTTGCTGTTGTCCTCATCAATGACCTCTAAAAATATCGTTCTTGGCCGCTATGAGCGCTGTTGTCTCCCGGGAAAGTTAAGGAACTATTATCTTTTTCAATTAATCAACTTCAAAACTGTTCACGTTTTCTAAACTAGATTCTATTTTCTAATTATTTAACGTAACGGGACTCAGTTTGAAAGCCATCCAAAGCTTCATGTACTATTTCATTTTCTTTCAGTTAGACACGTGTCTTTGAAGAAGGCAAAGTATGCGCTGATTTATTGAAGGTAAACTAGGCAACACGTTTTTGCAACATACGTGACGCCACTGTCGAAGGTCAAATGTCAACCGATGTGTCATGTCAACACGTAGGATTCAAAATATACTTATTAACCTATCAATCAAGTTATACTTTATTAGTAAGGTCACTAGACGCCTCTCGGTGTTTTAAATAAAGTACCAATTTTAAGAAAGAGTCCACGACAACTTATGGAACGGCGGGAGAACGGGAAGGGAACATTGTTTTTGGTTGATAATTCAACGATGATCTATGAAGTGATTTTCCTTTTCATTTAAAAACAAAAAAAGTTGCTTGGTAGCATGTGAGAAATTTAATGGTGAATTTTCTATTTCTCAGGGCGGGAAGAATAATATTTCAAAGCACTTTGAGACACAGAAACATAAAAGATATTTAAATACTGTTGCATTTTCCTCCAAAATACAGGATTTCTTTCGGAAAACAACTTATGAAGACTAAAAAAAAATTAGCATTAGCAGAAAGGCTTTTCATGCCATTAATCACAATCATTCCTTGTGATATATCACAAGTTGTCAAAAAATATATTCAACAAAAAATTGCCAGTGATAGAAAAAATCCCAGGTATAATGTGATTACTCCATGTGAATTAAACAAAAATCTAGAAAAAATTTTGTAGGAAAAGCGAGAAGACGTACAAATAGTATTATTGTTATAAATTAAACAAAAACCTTAATCAAAACATTATTGATGTTTGTCGTGGACATCAGAAAAATGAGAATAAAGTGTTTACACTTTGAAAGCCATCTTGTGTGTGAAATATAATTTAACAAAATGTTATGAAAAATTTCATGACCTTTTAAACGACAGAAATCTGCTAAAAATTCACTTAAATGAGAAATATGGAAAGAATAAAATTATATTTATAGATGATTACTTTAATTTTTACATTTGTAAATGGTATTTATGTTGAAATTTAAAAAAAATATATTGCAACACTATTGTTGCGTTCTATGAAATTTATTTTGCTCTGTATAGACCAAATTTTTAATCAAGAACCCTTACCCCACCTGCCAATGGTGTCCCGCTTTACCAATGTTAAAATCTGGTCACATTACTTATTAGTTTACATAACAACGTAGATAATTACTAATTATTTCATACTCTAAATGTGTACACTGATTAATCGACAGTAAACTGCAAAAAAACCTTTTTCTGATTGAAATTATTGAGGAGCAATATTTCTCAAAATAATGTATAGGCTAATTACACAAATATCTAAAAATATTATCCTGACGAGGTACTTCTAAAATGGACATCAACAAGGGCACATACTGTGTTTAATTTTACAACTTTAAGGCACAATAAAGTGGTTGACATTTGTATTTTATGTTTACTTTCTATAATTAGAATCTATGACCTAATTTATTTATTGTGTCGAGATTTTAATTAGATAGTAGGCTAAATTAAAATTCAGAAATAGTTTTCCTTGACGTTTTAAATATCTAATCCATGTCATTCATTTTGTAGACAGGTTCATGTCCGCCATGAATCAGTTCGCAAGTTCATGGAAAACAGAAGTACGGGCTGAAAAAAATTCATGCTCCATATGTTTACAGAGAGGAATAATTATTATTCTTTGCCAAAACGAACGCAAACTATGAATACTAAGGCTGTAGTGCGCCATTTGTTACACCATAAACCATTAACGAGCGTCGTTTGCATTCCTCCGGGTTTAACTGCTTTTTACTTATTGCAGGTCCCTGGATTACAGTTCACTGAATAAAAACTTGTTTCTCTTATTCAATTAAACGAATTATATAACCAGTTTGGAAACTATTATATTTACACTCTTCACTTAATGAATGCATGGTATTAAACTGTAGCGCTCAGGTTTCTACAAAGGCAGAAATGTGGAAAAAATCTGCAAACAGTATTCGAAAACGTAAAAATAAATGTTGTCTTTAACAATGACCCAGGACGATCGTCAACCACCGAAAAGTTACAAAACGAAAACTGTAGGATAAATAAAGATATTTTCATTATTATTTAACATTTTCTTTGTACACAGACTCTCATGAACGTTTATAATATCTAGTTTTCACAGGAATTTAGTAGAGTTGATTCCTTGGGAACACTGAGATATATGACACTCTTGGCATAGATTTGTCCAGAGCTGGTCTGAATTCCTTGCCTATTGTTATTTGCTTCTTAGTTTCAGTGACGGTAGTAGCACCAACTGATGTCATTCTTTTCCTCTTATAGTAGAAAATTTCTCCAGCCAGTGTTATCATTGCGAGTGCCAAACCGAAGAGTGTGGCTATGAAGACGCCACCTACACAGAGACAGTCATGACAATTTTATGTTTGATGACTGCAAAAGTAACCAAGTTATACATTCCCTAACATTGTATCTTTCCTTACCACATCTCACCTCCAGTAAACAACAATTAATCATTTAATTAATTATGAGCAATTATCTGTATTTTAGTTTTGTTAAAAATTATGGCATATTCCGTATAACAATAATTTAAACCTATAGTTTACTCCTGCTTTTATTTGCATTTGGGACTTTACCAATCACAGTATTATGAATTCATTCTTACTTACTTAAATTTAAATGTTTTTAATTAGATTTTCTCTTATGGTTGACATATTATCTACAAATAGATTATTGAAGATTCAGTAATGGACTTAAATATAAACCTTCCAAAAATTTATGATTGGCAAAATTGTGGCTCATTTACTTCTGATTAAAGAAAATTAAATTAACCAAATAAACAGAACTAAGGAGAAATATGTGGTCATATTTGATAAACTGAAAGTATAGAAAATGCATACTTGATCAATAATATTGTCTCTTTTCTATCTTTCCTTTATATACACAGATATGCATATATTATATTTGTGAAATATTAAACAATTGTTAACTTACCTAAACTTTCTAATGTGATTCCTTCACTATCATCAGAATTTGGACAAGTTCCTTTAGCTGAGGAATTCCAAAACTTTGCGGTTAATGATTCAAAGTATCTATCTTTTTGCAAATCCAGAATCCTGAATAAAATAATTCATTTCATGTAACTAAGAAAATTTTCCACTTTATTGTACATGAAGAGTAATTGAATACACAAAAGACTAATTCATAATACAAAAAATTCATAAATGACAGTGTTACAAGGTAATTAGCAGTTTGTCTTTTGAAATAAATGCTAAAACTATTTTAGTGGGTATGCCGAAGTACAATGGTATCATATTAACCAAGTGTAGGAAAGAGAGACATTGAATCACGTAAATTATTTACTAAGTAATTAATTATCAATTAAGTAATGATTACTTTAAATACAAATCTGGCTTACTTTCTACTTATTTCTTCTTGCAAATGACTCCCTTGTTGTACAGCAATAGCATAAGGCTGTTCAGCAAACATTTCTCCTACTTCTGTTAAATTACAATTCCGTGTTACTTCATAGCGTATTTGTGCTGCATCATGAATAAATGCAAATTTTCCTTCTTCTTGATCAATGACCTACAATTTAAAAAAAATGTGAAACGAATATTAAAATATGTTGTAGAAGATATTCACAGAATTGTTAACCTTGAAGAGGGTACAAAGAGGTACTGAATCGTCTGTTTATGTAATAAAAACTTGTCTGTTAAAAGTTGTTTCATTAATTAATTTGTTGTAGAAGAGTTAAATTTAGTTGCATTGCTAGAATGGCACACCTTTTGAAATCCAACTGAGGCATTAGGCACTAACCCAGCCTGCTCTATGGCCTGAAGGATGTGTCCATATTGTTCTTTGATTGGATAGTCCCATACTCTATACTTTGATTGATCACTTGAACTATTTAATGTTATATCTTTCCAAACACTGAAAAAATGGAAGGAAATTAGTATGCAAATTTGGAAATATTTTGTTACTAGCATTAAGTTCCTTGTGGTTCACAGTAAATTATATTTCTATGGAGTACAAATGCTTGCCCATAAAGTACATCCTCAGCATTCTTCATGTTCTTGAAATATTCATGTGTATCAGAGTCACCTACAACTGTGTAGTTAATTCTACTCTGTCTTGCAAGTTGCTCAAGAGATTGTACTGGTGACTGAAACAAGTAATAGTTTCTTATTATTAGTTCTATAAAATGCATAACAATAATATAGGCAATTTTTAATGAAAATGATGCTTAAATAACAACACAATTTTTAATCTTATAATGGAGCAGTGTCACAATTGCCTTTCTCAATTAGGAACATGTCCTTTGTATTGTCTTTGATGTGGTATATAACTACTTTAACTATTTATAATTTTAATTAAAGTACCTTATGAATATTTGGACTAAATAATTGTAAGTAAACTTCAGTTACCTTCATTCGCTCTACTGTCAAGAAAGCAGCAAGGTTTGCAGTAAATGTAGCCAGCATAAGGACAACAAATAACCAATAAGCAGCCACAAGAGTTCTGCCAGACAATGCCTTAGGAGCCTCTCCACCTCCTTGTGGCGTGAATGATGTGAGTGCAAACCAGAAGCTTTCTTTCAAAGTAAATTCCCTGTTAATAAATGTAAAGAATAATTGTATCAAATATTAATGTTTTTTTAATGGAAATTCAAATGACAAGACAATTGTTTAAATATTACATATCACATGCAAGGCCAAAATTAAAGTTGATAGATCAAAGATATTAAGTATTTTATAATTGTTCAAATTCTTGTAAATTCTTAGGATCTTAATATATATAAATGCACCCAACAATACTTCAAATTTAAAACACCAATTTCAGTATATTAGTGATATTAATAAAATATATCAGAGCTATGGTTTAAGTAGTATATACATTTTTGGTGGAAACCACATTAACAATCTACAAATGTTTCACACTTACATGAAGACATATAAACTGTTTGTTCAGAAACAATAAGACATACCTTAACTATATCATTACATATTTACTTTAATAAATTACCTGCAAGGGTATGGATACATTGCTTTATTGTTTTGAGCACTGTAAGGAGAGTATTTGTCTAATATCCATATCATTAACCCCGTAACAGTAAGAGCACCAACAATGCTAAGCCATACTTCCAACCTTAGAACTGTCATAAATTTGAATAGTGAAGTTTCCCTTACCGGTTTTCGAATCACTGTGAAAAATTTCCAGATTTATTAAAACATTAGAAAAATAGAGTTCTAATTTCAAATTTTCAATTTTAATTTCAAACAAAGAATTAGAAACTTGTGATCAGGTATTCAATATGTTTCATCATCATTCTGTACATAACTTATTTTCCTTTTTTGTTCATAGCATTTATTTGTTAAATAGACTGTAAGTAAATACTATACACTGTTATCACTAGTTACAGTTGAGTATTACCAGATGTGGCAATTTGAATATGTGGTAACCAAAGAGGGTCTTAGATGTGACACCCTACAGTTTTTCTGAATATGCCAATGATACTGATTGTAAATATATAATAATTATATATGATAATGACAGTTCATACTAATGTAAATGTTGATTTATGCAGAATAGTCATAGACAATTCCACAAGCAATACAATTCTACATCCATTTCCAATTCACAATAGAATCTAATTTCTGACACAAATGCCAAGTGAAAAAAGTTAAGAATATATTTAATGCAGTTTCTTTGGCTTAATATTTGAAATATCTCAAAACAGATTATAACACATTTACAGCATGTTATGTAACAAAGTGAACTTTGAAGAAATGGAGACAAAAGTGTACATTTTTTTAAAAAAATTTCTCTTATAAACTCCAATATAATGTAAGAGTCAAATTATGGAAAAATATATCAAAAAAGGTCCAGAATGTTCTTAATTCAAGAGAAAGATAGTATGGATAGTGGGATTGATACAGCAACTCATTTGATGGAATAATTCTTATGGTCACCAATACATATTTTGGAATAATAAACTGTTCAATATGTAAAATGAAACTGTTCTCACATACATACACATATTGCTAAAAATATTTCACAGACTCAATTCACTCATTACTACTCACCCCGCATTGGAACACTAACATATATAACAACACTTTTATAATAAAAGCAGAAAAATGGGCCTATAATGAAATCTCCTATGATGCAGTGAACATTACAAAGATGGACAACATAATTAACTAACATTAAAATCGTATTGAAATGTGAAACATATTGGCTTATAGGATAAACTACTGGAATTTCTGTTGAGTGTTCTTTTAAATTATTTCACATTCACATCTATACATAAGCTTAAAATTTTTTATTTAAAACATGAGAGTTTTTTTTAACAGAACTTATATAATTAAGTATTTATTATTTCATTTAAAAAAACTTTGTGTAATTATTAATATACCTATAGATATTCCAGATTGATCAAAGTATGGTGCCACGAAGTCTATGACTTCTTCCCTTTCTGAAGTCATCGTAAGCGGAGCAATTATCATATCTGTTTCCTTAAGAATGGAAAGTAAAAATTCACTATTAATGGTTGTGACTTATGAGATATTTATAGAGAGTTATCTGAACAGTTCATGCTCTTACTCCCATAGCCAAATCTCCAACCATTCCTGTCCAGGTCCCAGATTGAGTTCTATAACCAAAGGAGTTGTTCTTTGCAGGCACAATTTCATAGTCAAAATTCATGTAACTTGGTTCAGAAAGCTTCTTTAATAGGTCTATACAGTAGCCATCCCATACTGGATTTCCTTCTTCATCCAACTTTACTTCATTAGTGATGGGGTCCCTGACTTTGTAAGACCAAGGGATTCCCTGTTACAATTGAAACACAACAACAAAACTATGTGATTCTGAAGAAGTGACATTTAAAAGTGCTTTAAATTTAATGATAATTATATTTGATGCAAGAAAAACTTAATATTAGTAGATTCTGACATTATATTTCTACTATAAGATTTTATTAATTGAAAATTATGAAACACATTGAAATTATTTCTGGAACAATTTTATATGCACCAGGATGCAAAATGAAAAAATTAATACAAAAATTAAATGATTTGTTCATCATTTCTGGCATACAGCAATATTTAGTGTGTCAATTAAGTATGTAACAGTTAAATTAGAAGTGGTCTTGCTAAGATGAGTCCAAATAACAAAAAAAGTAACATTAAATAATTTAAATTAAAAGATGCTATTATTTTACTATTCTACTATAGTTTCACAATTTTGACATAATGTAGGCCTTTATTTATGTTAATGTTTTCTTAAATAATAGCATGTATATATGATCATGGGGCTAAGGATTTGATTTACTTCCAAGTATACAAGTTTTTACTCATGTGTAGAGTAAATAGCACTCACCTCTCCAGTGCCAATCCTGAAGAAGCGTTTAGTGGGCTTGATTTCTACATCCATCTTGAGCCCTTCTGCCTGACTCCAACGTCCCAGTTTCCTTTTCATCGTGGTATTGACCATGGTGATGTCAATGTCATTGCGAAAGAGCAGATGCATGTTGGTCTGATGATAGGCCAGCACAGAATGGTTCATCACATGCTGCAGACATGGAACATTGACTGTAACATGATATTTATTTGCAGCCACTCTAAATAATTACCTTACCTCCTCCAGAGAGCGTTGAAATTGATAATGCAGTGTCATGTTGCTGATTTTGGGTGTCACATTTGCATCTGCATCGCAGCTGAGGCCCAAAGCAGGACTAACGTCATGACCTTTGGAATGCAGGTCAACAAGGACATCCACGATATTGCTCATTGCTATGCGAAGGTAGAAAGGCACCACCTGTATAGGCCAAAATGTAAAAAAATATTTTTTATAACTATATTTAAAGAAATATGAGCAAGAACTTCTTAACTCAAAGGTTGAAACCCAAAAACTACTTTTGACTGTAAAAACTTGCAATTTTAAAGCACATGAATATGTTCAACCACTGCAAATGCGCTGATGTCTACAAAGGTTATTCCATATTTTATTTCTTCGTCTACATCTTTTAGTTAATTTATGCAATTTATGGAGTTCATATATACATCCTACCTCATTGTGTTAAAATTTATTTCAGCCCATTCCATTTAATGGCATGTCTTTACAATGGCTGTTGCATTTTAACAGCATGTTGCTTTTGACAAACTTTCAAGAATTCAAATGCTGTGACATTAAGATAGTGGGATACATAAATAAGAGGTTGAAAAAGGTGTATGGCATGCTGCTGTCAATCACAGTACAATTAGTTGATGAGCAAACAGATAATGTGATGAAAGATAGCATGCCAATATTCGGTATACTCCTTGCATTAACAGACCCCACACTGCATTAATTCCTTGCAATATGCAGTGTTAATGACATGGTTCTGGATGACAGAGTGACGATTCTTTCACTGTGATGCATTTAAGTGTTTGGGAAGTAGAAGTTGAAAAAGGTTTGTGCCAGGTTTAAGGTTCCAAGGCTCACAAAAAAACACTAAAAATGGTGTGCAGTGAATTTTTGGAACTATATGGGAATGGTTGAGAGAACCTATTTGAATTGAAGATGAACACCAAGTGAACACTGACAAACAGTAACTCAAAAGTGCTGGTCCAGACTTTTACCATTAAGGTATACGAGCCTAAATTCCAAGGTATCAGAAGGCACTTGAGAGGGGTATGGAAAAATGAAAATTTGTACCTAAAGTGATATTATCTACATGCTGTAAAAATAGGAAAGATGAATGTAAAATAAATTTAAATAAAAACAATGTGGAGTGACCAACATATATGTAACAGCAATGGGCGTTATTTGCACAAATAGTCAACAAATCCATGGGATTGTGAGACAAAATAAGTAATTATGAAGTTTATTTTAGACGAAATATATTTGTTTTTTGATGTTTGCGTGTCTTTAACAATGCCAGGGGGAGATTATTCTGTCATGGTGGAAATGGTAATTCACCTTCGTGACAAAGATAAAGTTAGGACTTAACTAAGCTATCGACCAGTTTGCAATCCGTAATTAAGCCTACCTATTGTCACGTTTTCTGGTCTCTAAATATTTCGATATTGTTGTTGTCATCCGCATATTTGGATATTTTTTACTTTATTAAAGAAGTGATCTTGAAATTACTCCGGATCGGTTGAGAAACCATATAATGGACATTTTGTAACAATAGGCTAAACGAAAAATGCAGTATTGTAAGCAAAGATCATGAATGCTTGATGGATATTTTAATAATTGTGATATAATGCTTCTTTGTTTGATTCGGACTGAGAAAAGTGGCGAACACAACATGGTGGTGTACCTGAATTTCACCTGGATTATGTAGGCTACATTTTAAAGTAATTTTATTTCTTTTGAAAATAACCATCAGATTATTAAAGCCAGTGGAGTGTTACTCTGTCGCTGCCTGTACGCAAGCCTACACAGAGATGAAAGTTGATATATATCTGAAAATGATTATAGAAATGGTGCCTTGAAAACCTGTTCAAGATACTGTAATAAACACAAGACTAACCAAGAATAACAGATCTTTGATTCTGTATTATTTATTGACTGCGTAAATGCAAGCTGTATGAATTGAAAACACATTGCAGCAGGAAGCTGTCTTCGGGAACATCCGGAGGGTATTCGTTTATATGTTTAAAAATGTAATGCTTCATATCCAACACAATATTTTTAGTTATCTAGTTCAAGGAAAGTTGACCGTCACGCTGAGGTCTAATCAAAACAAATTACATTCATTTTGTGTTTGCTGAAATGGATAAATCTCAATAAGCCCAAGGCTGTGCGTCACTGTAATTTTCGACGCAAGAGCATCGAGAAAAGGTAGCCATTATCTACAAGAGTGGTCAATATATCAACGTTGCCCGGAAACCGATGGACACAACAGAAAATGCGGATCGCCGTTTCGTGCTCGACGTATAGGATTTCCATTTCTGGGAAATCGAGCAATTTGTACCCCAAAATCATAAAACCTCACTCCAGGAAAGGGTCCGTGGGAAATAAAGTAATACATTATTGACTATCCCAACTTGTTGAAAGAACAGTTCACACTTAGCAATGAACCCGAAAGTTTTCAAATTATACTCTTTATATGATGGGCAACGAAACGTGTTAGACTGAAGTGACGTTTCAATTTAGATTGTCTATGGCCGAGGACCTATCAAAAGCCACCACGTCAACCTGTAAATATAAACCTACATAACTTACGACAGAGATTAATAAGTAGAGTTTCTGAGCAATGAATACGATTCATTATTTCATAACGAATATAAAGATTAAATAGTTGAAAGAAACAAGGAAACGAGCGATTTTTTAATTAAAATTATGAGATTTATTCTCATGTTTTATTGCTTTTATATCTTGCAAGGAAATTTCAAATAAATCATGATAAATTATCTATATATGTTTACTTCGAGTTGCGTCTCGTACTTGAAAATCAACCATTTCTTCGCACGGAATAATGATTTGATTTTGAAGGACTACATCAAGTTTGACTTCTTTCGCTCGAAATTTGTAAATTTAAAAAAAAATAACTTTACAACGACTCATTGATAAGATGCAGAATTCGCATTGGGATTTAATCTAGTTTATTCATTTGAAGTCTACATTCAGGTCGCCTTCAGAACACTCAACACAGGCAATTTAAAATTCAGACATTAATAGCTACAGTTATTATAATAGTATCACAGAGCTTTTGGCTTCATAACGAAACTCGTAATTTTAGCAGAAAATAAGTTAGGAGAGGAGAGTGAAGTGTGATGGTGTTTCCTTTACTACTTACTTGAACGATTGACACACTTGAAAATTACGTCGACAAACTTAATGCAATGAAATGGACGACGAGCTTCGAATTCAGAATAAAAACCGAGACTTTTACAAAAAAAATCGGAACAGAAATATAAAAATGGTATTGGAATAGGTTTACAAAATTTTTAATAGAGCTAAAGCAGGAAGGAGTACTTAATAAAGATTTATTAAAGTTGAGGAACATTTCATTTCTAATATAGTTGTGGAAATTCACCACTATATTTTCTATTGTATGTACTTAGTTTTAGCATTTTTTTCTTACTTTTGTATCATAAGTAAAACCCAATGAAATGATGGTCATCAGGATGCATTAAAATAAATCACGATTTAATAGACCAGTTTCAAACACTTCATTAAGAACCTGAAGAAGGTACAAAGAAGAATCAAAACGTGTTTTTTAAGTAATTAAATTAACTGCCTGAAACTTGTCATAAACTGTATTATAAATAAGATATGAATAATTTTGATAGTTTATATGATATGCTTTTTAAAAATGGAAGAATCTAATTTTTTTAAGCTGTTGTTCTGGACGATCTAATTTTGCTGAGTCTAGATTAGAAAAATAATTCAGAATTAAAAATTTTAATTTAGGGATTTGGGAATATTTTTTTTTGTGATTCCTGGTGCTTGCATGTCTTACCAATACGTCTGGTAGGAATCTTGGTTCTAAGGTTTCAGGCGGAAAGGAATCGGGCTGTGTCATTTATATTCCTGAAAGTGACCACAATAAACCAAGTCTCTCTCTTACGATTTGAGCGATCAAGGACAACAGAAAAAAAAACGAAGCTGGACGCAATTATCGAGATGCGCAACGTATCATGAACGTCACACATGATATCAACCCATTTTGTTTGGTTAACCAGAAGCGTTGTAAAAACTACGTCTACTAAGTCCCCTCTATTACCCCAAGAAGTCTGTAATGGAGTGTGTTTGTTGACCTATTTCAACTGGGTAATCTCAAAACAGCCGAATGAATTTCAATGAATTCCATATTTTAGTTTCCACCTCCTCCGGGTTCACCGTAGACTATTAGACATTTGAATTATTGGCTTGTGTTTGGATGATTGAGAGATTACCTCGGAAAGGCTGCAGTTGTCGCAATCAGCGGGAAGTCCTTTGAGAGAACAGCAGAAAGTCATCCTCATGGTGAGCATACATGAGGACACGTTCAGGATTTGCTTCTCGAACTGTGGCCAAGCAAAATCCGTGAACACGAGGTTCCACCGTTCTGGTTTTTTCACGAGACCGCCTTCCATTGCCTGAAACATTCAATAGTTTGTGATTATAATTTATTGGCAATGTATAATACAACAATTATCAACACTATATCTAGTAATCACTACGGATATGACATCTAACGTGATGAACTACATTTTAATTTTTTTCAACTGCCTTAATTTAATTGATTCCTGGTTTATCACTAGCTGAAGTACCCAGCAGTACCAGTGATTGACGGTACACTTCAATCTATTTTCAACCCTAGGTTGTGTAAATGACGAATAATCGTCGTTTTTTTGAGGGGGGGGGAGAGGTGTCATTTTGACACATTACCGTTGGTCTGAGAAGAAAATGTTATATGGCTAAAGTGGTAGAGAACCGAATTTCCAATCGACTGTGTCCTCAGAATTATTCTAAAATCCTCAATTTTCATGTACATAGGTTTAAAGTTTTCAAAATTGAGTTTTTTATTGTGTTGTAGCTGAGGGTAGGGGGGTTACAGCTTGGAAATACATAAAGAGAATAAGCTCTTACTCGTTTCTTCAAGTTAAGTACCACCGAAAATACATATTCAAAAAGGAGAAAAAACAGAAGTTTGTTGTCATTTTTACTTTTTTTCATATGTATACAGTATTGTTGTTATTAAATTTGATTTAATTTAATACTTTTACCTGTGATGAATGTCACTATCAAATGCATAATATTTCATTTGCTTATACAAATCAGCAATTACTAAATATTAAAATTTACTGGACGCTAAAATAAAACTAATTTACGTATACATCTTATCTACCATCCAAATAAGTTTATTTTATCTCAGGGAGTTAGCTGTCTGCCAACGGTAGGTTAATTATGGCGCGAAAAAATTATAATTTAAAACATATATAGTGCTATTAATCAAGAATATAGGCAACCAGCAACAAGGTTTGGAAATCTCGATGCGCGTAAGGGACAAAAAATGTTTTTCATCTTTTCACATATGTAACTTCAGTATACTTTAAAAAATTAAAGATCATGGGCAGCTTCGTGCCCTCTGGAACACGTGTGCCAAATTTGGTCAAACTCTGACTAGTAGTTTGGATGTCTGTATTGTGGCGCACTGACAAAGTTTTTGTTTAGATAAATGGATATTTAAGACTAAAACAAGAAGTCACAATTTTCAAAAGTCATCGAGGGCTGAAATTATTTTCACTGTATAGTTTCGTCTTAGCATTAAATAGTCGCGGGACGAAACGGGAGGATATTTCACTTCGATGAACATTGATTACGATATAATCTAAGAAAAAATAATTAATATAATTATTTTCTCAATCAGTAATTATTGAATTAAATAATTTTAAATTTAATTAGCAATATGATTCTTAATTTGAATTCTAAACCAACTGCAACTTATAAGTTTTGCCCTGATGTGATCATAAATAAATAGTACCGTACTCTTTATATATTCAATGAATTCAATTAAATGGATTTATAAATATTTACATTAATATATTCTCAACTATTCAAGATATCGAATGGAATATATATCTCAATTTAATTTAAAAATCCTGTTTCAGTTCTTGTAATTTTCATTGAAATCCGTTAAGCCATTTTGGAGATAGTTCAATTTTATTTATTGATATAGATAAAGTTTCTGACTGTAATTTAGGCTGTACCATTCAAACAATTACTTAATGTCAGCTAAACTAACTCTTTAAGTGGACAACATTTCTTAAATGGCAGACACAGCTGAATATTGTATTTTCTATGGAAAATTGACGGTGGGACATATGAAACTGGAAAGCACGTCTGGAGACAAAGCTGTAATTTTAATAGTTTTTTTTTAAGCCGAAACTGATTTACCTTCATGTACAGAGGCTTCATCATATACGTTTTGGCGAATATGACATAGTAAGATGGTGTTGGTCGCATGGATTCCAGCTTCTTGACTGTATCTTCTTCCAAGCCGTTCAGTGCGATTACTCGGATTATGGAATTACCGATGAGGTAATACAACGTCTGGTCTAGCTCTGAAAAGGAAACCGTGAAATTATATGCAACATGTTCATATAATTTATTTTAATCGAATGGTCTTTTACAACTCTTCATACATCAGCACGCCAGATTTTTATTTGATAACAGGGTACACGAGGGTGATCATGAAAAAGCAACTCTCCTTTAATAGCATAGGGAGGGTATTGAAAAGGGGTGGGTGGATGTGGTAGCCAAGGGCTGACTAGTGCGTCTGGTCTATAGTTCGTATTTACGCGTGTAACTCAGAAATTTTCAATGTTTCTTCACTGAATTTTACCCAGGATTCGAGTGTTTACAATTCTTAAAACGTTATAGCCTAAGATGTTTTCAAAAATGAAGGCAAATATAACTATTTTGAAAGTATTTTCATATTTCAAAGAAAATAGAAAGATTTAAAATCCTCTTTAGGTAGAAGATTTGAATGTAAAAGCCCAAAAACTTTCAAATATTCCTGTCATATAAATATACTTACGAATGAAGTACATTTTATATTCAAAATTTATCATGGTCCAGCAGGAATATTTTTGATTTCCTTAAGGTACCGTGATTATTTTAACTCGTATAATGTGTAGGGACATTTTTTACTCCATAAAGTGCAGTGTGTATTTTGCATACCCTTACCCATAGAATTTTAAATCAATCTATTGGGAATGCTTTTCTATTTCTGAGTGCAACGGTATATTTTAGATACTGAAGGATCATCACTAATTTGTGTTCCATGAGAATTCTTGGCATGGTTAAAGTATTGTCACTCATCATCCAGGTTAATTTTAAGCTAATCCCAAATCGGTATAGATGAGTGTGTGTTCATCAAGAATTTATGCCAATTAAATCACGTATTGGCCATGAGAGTAGTATGTAATTAATTCAAATACCCGCTCGTGCAACGCCAGGTACCCAACTAGTAAATATAGAATGTTTAACTCAGGCATTATAAACTGTGACGAAGTGGACAACTGAAGTAAAAGTTGTCGAATCTCCATTTTGTATGAGTGTGTTTCAGGGCTTCTAGCAACCGGAACCGAGGATAGAATCGTGGTAATTTACACTTCAGAATGTAAAGATGTCCGATTAAACATATATGAACTTGCTGTGATTGATTCGAGCATTGATGTCCTTCTTTAGTTGGGCTCGTATTGTTTCACGGTTATTAAAAAATGTTATTATACTGCAGTTGCTGTGTACCATCTTCGGTGTGGAAGATGAGAGCAGCGTCGGAGGCATCTCGACGTGTGAGATATTTTTCGACGGCGTTGACGAAGCTACCGACGGTGACGTCGAGACGGAGGTATGGTAGTCCAACAACCTGCGACATGTTTCGAACCTTGTACCAGCCAGTCCACGTCAGATCGAGAATCATAGTCACTCCTTGTTCCACCTCCTTGCAAACTGTAAAAGAAGAGTAGTCTCCTTTCAACGCTTAACCACGATAACATGTTTCTTACTACAGAGGAATAGTGTTGAAATAAGGGTGTAGAGTATGACACTGTGGTTTAGCATAATAAACAACGTCATGTAGGCGAAAGAGTAAAAATGTGTACGATTTACGAAATACAAGACCCAGTAGTCTCAGAGAATAATAAAAAAAGTAAGTCCATAAGTATCCATAGAAGTTTGGAGGTTCTATGTACTGTAATGATAAACACAACTACGTGTGGAATTTGGCGATACGGGATCAAAGACAAGCTACGTGACGAGTAAGAATGGTGTTTTTCCCAAAAACGTTGGTGGAGAGGGGCAAAGGGGTCCTTCCAGAGGGGACAGGATAATTTTTATTGGAAAATATAAGACCCCGCCACCAACGGAATATGAAATTAGGAAGTGGGGGAAAAGGATTAAAAGCCGTAGAAGAATGGATTTTGGTACATCAAGTACGTGGCGGTTAAGATTAGACATTAAGAACGTGGATTTTGAGATGAAGGATGTCGAGCTTATGATTGGGACATTTTTTGATTTTTGTTAGGTTCCTACCTGGCTTTTCTTCGAAGCACCAAGGAGGCAATGGGGAATATCTAGATACCAACAAACCCGGGCGGAAGGGGGTCCTGCCACCCTGGGAAAAACTGAAGAAGATTGTGCCCACGAACCACTACCCCGTCGAGTCCAACTCCAACGTGCGGTGGCCTGGGACGTGGACAAGCCACCACCAGCTGGGCTTTAGGGCCTCCGGAAGGATAGATCGGAGGCCCCCGCACCCTTTCGGTTCAGGATCGCCCCGCATGATGGAGTTGCACTTGTTATTAAATGGCCCTTGAAGCTATTCTGTTCATTCCGGCGAACCAGAATAAGTTTTTAAGCCCTAGTGAGACACAATTTACTCTCGCCGTTAACCCGGGTTGGGGCATTATGATTGAGACATTAAGCAGGTTATGATTGGAGATGAAGATTGAATTTTAAGAGGGAGTGATAAGAAACTGAAGAATGTCCTGGCCGAGGGAGGAAGGCGTGATCCAGTCCGGATCTCCTAAATACTCATATTGGTACAACGGGAACGTCCAGGTGGACAGCGACAAGTTACAGGCAAGCTGAGACGACAATGTATATAGCACCTTTTGCCGATTTCCTGGTACTTCCAATTTCGAGTAGGATTTGTGATTCTGCTTTATGGGAAGGCCCTTATGTAGGACTCTTGTATTTAGTTTATAAGATAGTTAATCTGTATAATGTTTGTAAATATATAGTATTTAATTAAAAAACGCCGGATATGCAAATTAAGATTCATCCAGTTATTGTACATTGTCATAAATAAATTTTAAATTCAATATTATTCAGATTTTTATAATAATATATTCATTACAGTACAAAACAGGAATGTAAATGGAAGCGGGAAACATCTTTAGCGGTACTGAAATCCGCGGTGGAGATTTGAATGGGAGACCAATCAATGGTATAAAGTTCATGATGCTGTATCATATCTCACCTCTATCATCATATTCTCGAATTTCATGCTCCCGATCAATGTTGAGAAATACTGGATCCAGTTTCCATCCTGGATATTTCGCTTCCATCATGCTGAAATTAGCTTCTAGTTGTTGTGGAATGGCTGACGCGTTAATTTCTGTTAAGACAACTGAAAGAAGAAAGACTCGAATTTTTAATCGTCACAAAACTATAAAAAACGTGCTATTTATTTCAACAGATCCTGTTTTAAAGCTCTTGTGGTGAGGACATTGAAATTAAGAAAATTCAGAAAACGATCAGTGTACTATTTAACGGCATTCAAATGAAGATTAAAATTGAGTAATAGTATGACCCATTAGAAGAAACCGGATAGGTTATTCAGTATGGTGTTACCAATTATTGTCTTTATAATACATAATGATTTGCGCCGTACATGTAAAGTTATAGGAATTAATTTCAAATTAATGGAAGCAACTGATCTACTTAATCGTAAAAAGCAAAACGAATTAATTATCAAATCTGAAAAATAACAATGTAATCAATAATATTACAGTAAAATACTGCAATAACAGTCTCGAAATGGTTTATAATAATTTTCATGCTTTGTTTTAACTTACGGAAACGAATTTTCTGAGTTTCTCCAGAAGTGTCAGGAAGAAAAAAACTGCTGATAAGTAAAAAAACTTGAAGCATTTTTGTGCTGAAAATAAGTTAAATAATTTTAGAACGATTAAAAACATATTTTAAAGTAAAATACTTTTATGTTTTCATATACGAATACATGATATCGCTTAGTGGAATAAAAATTAAAAACTGCCCAAATGGAACATTTAATTTTTTTGAATTTATTTAATCTATTAGACAAATGAGAATTGCAATTGGTCTTAATATTCAGTGAAAAGCATTTCAGAAAAGTAAAAAGACTTGTATCGATTCCATGGATTCTGTTTAACAGCCGAGGCTTAGAAGTCAAAATGTGTTATTGAAGTTAACTCTTAACTAATAAATTTATTTGTTAAATAAATTATTCCCTTATTTAAAATTTTCTGCAGTTTAAACTCTGCAAGTTTGTCAGTCAAGAAGTGTTTCTTTTGACCATTTTTTGATTATTTCTACCAAGCAAACTAAATTTTCTGGCGTACTTTAGATATAAAAAGCTTCTTCTTAATTTAAAAATGAAATGCATTTATATATTATAGAGGGTGTCTATAAAATAATGTTTCAGTTATGTAGTGTGTAATTTGAAGACCGCAATTAAAGAGTACCTCAAACAGTTTTAGATAAGCACATGTGCGAGTACAGCTCTGTTCCTTACCCGCTTTTAGCTTACATACGAAAAATGACGAATTTTTAATATTCTATGCAAGCCTTTTCATTTCTACATAACTATAACATCCTCCCTAACGTGCTTAGCGTATTCCATCCTTTCGTTCCTCTTCTGTTCTTACCCTACACACTTCCCTCTAATGGTAATCTTATAATACCATCATGCCTCCTACCGTCCACGTTTCGCCCCTATATAACGCCACACTCCATAAGAACATTTTTAATAATGATTTCCTAATATTAATACTTATATCAGCCGTAAGTAAATTCCTCTTTTCTGCGAAAGTCTTTCTTGCCTGCGCTATCCTACTCTTTATGTCTACTATACTTCTACCTTCCATAGTTATTATGCTGGTCAAGTAGCAGAATTCCTGTAAAATATCCCTTAAAATATCCCTTAAAATATCCCTTAAAATATCCCTTAAAATATCCCTTAAAATATCCCTTAAAATATCCCTTAAAATATCCCTTAGAATATCCCTTAGAATATCCCTTAGAATATCCCTTAGAATATCCTTTCGAATATCCTTTCGAATATCCTTTCGAATATCCTTTCGAATATCCTTTCGAATATCCATTAAAATATCCTTTCGAATATCCATTAAAATATCCTTTCGAATATCCATTAAAATATCCATTAAAATATCCTTTAAAATATCCTTCCCGAATCTAACTCCATTTGTTATTCCACTGTTGCCCATACTACACTCCATTACCTTGCTTTTCCCTCTGTTACTCTTGTTGTACTCTTTCTCCAGGATCACGTTCATGCTATTTATTCTTCTAACTCCCCTAATACTACAATATCATCGGCAAAGCGTAGGGATTTTATTTCATCTCTTTTCAGTATTACATTTTCATATTATATATAAGTTAAAGAGCAGGGGCAACAGACTGCATAATTGATTAATCCTTTTTTGATTTCTGCTTTCTTTTCTTTTCCTTCACTTCTAATTTTTGCTAACTGCCTCCTGTAGATGTTATGTATAAGCCCTCTTTTTCGATATTTTATTCCTGTCCTCTTCAAAATCGTTAATAGTGTGTTCCAGTTCACATTATCAAAGACTTTTTCTAAATCTACTAACGCCATGCACGTAGGCCGGTTTTTTCTTATCCTGTCTTCTAAAATTAGACGCTAAGCCAATATAGGTCCTCTTGTCCCTACATTCCTAAAACCAAACTGATCCTCGTCTAATTTGTATTATATTTGACGTTATAAAATGTATTATTTAGTTATAATTACAAAAATGTCTTATTATACCCTCCTATATACTATTTTTGTTAGTATTTTTTATCGCACGAGATACTAAACTAATTGTCCTGTGTGTGCCGTATAACTAAAGGTAAACTAGATGTGAGATGTTTGAAAATAATCTTAATTAAACTTTTATAACATAAAATTAAACTAGAATATTCTTTTTTGGACATCCTGTATTTTATCACTGAATTAATTTTTCTGTGTCTCAAATTTGGTAAATCATTAGATAATAGTGAAATGAATACATGATCTTTTATAAAGCCACAATGGAATAAATGGCAATGAACAAGTCATTTTGGAAAATGATCCTTAATGTTGGTGGTTAGACGCCTTCACCTCACATTGTCTCGTCATCTTCAAAAATACACGGTGGGATAAATAACAATATAACGTTTTTCTTTCACTCACCGAAGAGTGTTTGAATTAATCTTTATTTGTGATCTTGTAACAACACTCTACAGCGCTTACAGGAACTACTATTAATTTTTATAACTGGGACATTCTATAATGAACGCCCTGTACATTTATATTTTCTACTCTAAGTTTATATGAGTTGAATTAGGAAGTCCTTAAGGTTTTAAAAATGTATTTATTAATCTGACCACACGCAGTCAGTAAGGCTGTATAAATATTAATAATTACAGACCTAATAATTACACGGGGTTTCAATAGAGAGGTTGTACATGAGACAGCCTCAATTACTTTACAGTGCAATCAAACTCGTGCCGTCATTCGTGTTGATTAACAGCTTAATTAGGGGATATGCCGTTTACACCTGTTCCCGCAAGAAGCAGTGTTGCGAGCTAAAATCGAAATTAATATATCTCCTCAACGAATAGCTAAACCGCCATGTAGGATCACTAATCATTAATTTTGGGTAGCTCTGTACTTACAAATATTACTACTAAATATAAGACTTATTACATTGCGTAGAGCATTTCCATATTCAACTATTCTCTTATAAGCAAGATTTGACGTACCACATTCGAAATAGTTAAGAGGAACGGAGTTACAAGAGAAATTATTTTAATTAACAATCTATTAACGAGGGTGCAAAATAATTTAAATAAATGCAAATGGAACTATCAACTTTTAAAACCAAAATACAGAAATACTAAAAACGTTGCACTTTAAATACTGTGCAGAGATAGGACTAAATAACACAATACGATCTCCATAATATACAGGAGATTCTTTATTCTCCAAATATCTTAAGACTGGTCTGTTGCAACCCTCCATTCTACCACATCCCTTATCCTCCATAATCTGATTAGTGTATTCCATCCTTGGCCTCCATCTTCTGTTCACTTCCCTCTAACACTAATTTGACAAGATCCTCATGTCTCAAAACTTTGTCTATTAATCTATCTAATCTTTTGGTAAAATTCCTCAAAATTTTTCTCTTTCCCTATTTTGCTTAGAACTTCCTGGTTATTATCTCTATCCATCCATCTGATTTTCAGCATTCTTCTATAGCGCCACATTTCGAAAGCTTCTATTCTTTTCGTTTCTGCAACTCCTATCGTCCACGTTTCGCACCTATATAACGCCTCAACTTTCTTATAATCTCCATAAATTATAAATCTTCCCTATGATGTAAATTTTTAAAACATAAATGTTCCTGAAACGTGACGAAGAATTATATTAAAATTTAAGTTATTAGGTATAGTTTGAGATGTATAAAATTGTTTAAGAATTATTATAAACTATTAGCTTCCCGCAGCTCCACCGGCGTACGATTTGTCTATAATGGAGGAAGAGACCATCTTCCGCATCCCCCCCTTTTCAATTCCCTTCCTATGCTATTAAAGGGGAGTTGCCTGTTTCAGGATCACCCTCATGTAGCCTGTTACCCCCCCCCCCAAAAAAAAATTTGTTTTGCAATTCAACGAACTTTCCAGTAAACAGGTCTTTTGCGTTTTGTCGCCGTTCACCATAATTCGCTTTCTCGACTTGCGTGGGATGATAATTCGATTTGCGTGCTGTCGCGAGTGACAACGCACAGTTCGTTAATGTAATATTTAACGGGGGGGAGGGGGGGAACTCTGTATGAATGCAGACATCTAGTTTCATGTTACGAAACACAAACTACATGCAAACGTAATGGCTTAATGTGAAGGCGATTGCCCGTTTGTGTCTACCGAAATCACTGGCGGACGATTACTAATCGATTTGTATAACAAAGGGCCGTTTCCTTGACCTGAAGGATTTTTGACTTGAGTCCCTATTGAACATTGCAAAAGATACAAAAAATACATTTATGTAAAAGAAATTAACCTTATCGGGTAAATCTGCTGAGGTCAATTAAACAGCCAGTCGAAATCTGACCAGAAATATTCTATCTAGACATCGTCTTCATCTAATAAATAAATATAGACAAGGGACAAATTTCAACTTAACTTGGCGTACATATTACTTATTATCTAGGAACAATCACTGTTCGGTTAAGGTACCCCTAAAATTCCTAATTACTGATAGAAATAAGTCTAAAAAATAATACCAATACGACCGATATTAATGTTGAATAAATAATTTTTGAGATCGCTGCAGTTAATAATATCACTCTCAGTATAATTGAAGGTCTTATTTCGACCTCTAATAGTTACGGATGGCCAACAAAAGATACATCGCTACAGCGATGTATCGAACATAAACTTCAGATACATAAACCGATTTATAATTATTTCATGCCCCAATGCGACGTATCACGATCCCTATCATTCCTTACTTATGAAACTTACCAAATCCGTTTAATATAATCGCTTACTTTATATACAATAACTTCATGCATTTTCCCCCTACACTCTTATAAAGATAAATGATTTATTTTACTCATAAATGACAACATTTTAATGTTTTTTATTTACGCACATTGATCAGTTACCGTTTCAATACGAAAATTAATTAGTAATTTTCTAAAATATTAAATTGAAATAATATGGAGCTTTCTCTTATAGTATCATCTGTACAGAGAAATTCATAATTTTATGAGGCAAAATTTTCCGAGCTACAAAAATACCATGTATAATTTTTTTGCGACATTCATTCTAACCTATAGTTCTATTATACAAACGCTCAATTGAACTGTATTTTTGGTTCCCATATTTTGCAGTTTTTCAAAATTTAATAGTTTAGAAAATCATTAAATACGCTACCTCTTAAATAAAGAGACCGTAAAATAATTGGGGGTACTATGTTGAAACAAAATAAATTCCTCCAATATATTTCGTACAACCGGTGCACTCAAGAATTGAGGAGTTATATGTTGCTATATGAAATGATATTAAAAATTACACAAGACACTTTAATTACTGAGAATTATTGTCAAATATTTCTAAACGTGGGATTCTTGTAGAATTGAAAATACGTTTAATAAAAATAAGATTTTTTTCTGTGCATAAGATAATGCCAAAATTTATGAAAGACCCTGATTTACAATTTAAAATTTTCTAAAATACTATTTATTAGTTTTTTAATTAATTAAAAACTACATTGTATACAAAAAACAAATAATATTATTTGGTAGAAACCTCTGTATTCAAGATTTGATGAATTCTACTTAAGAAGACTTGTTGATTTCTCAGAAGGAACAAATAAATTGGACAAATTGAGGGTCAGCGCAATAGAAGAATACATGGGTCATTTTGTTAATTGAGAATTAATATTGACAAATATTTTTATATATCGGATTCTTCTTGAATTGAAATTGTACATTATACAATTAAATTGATTTTTAGTTGCACTGATTATTACGGTAACATAGTCAGGAACTCTAGATTTGGAGAACTAAAAATTTTAGAAAATTATAAATAAAATATTGATCTTACGGTGAATTAATGCTGTAAATACTAAACAATAAATGGCCAAAGCTCAGAAGTAGAAATTTTTTTATATAAAATAAAAGACGTTTCTTCCCCAACTATAGGAACCTTTTCAGCTCTTTAATTGAAACCTTTACATCTATGGCATTGTATCTCCTCATTTCAGCCCTGGATGTTGCGGTAGTAACACAAATTTAAAGAACTGAAGAGGTCCTTATTATGAATAAAAAATTTTATCTTTCTGACATTTGGCCATGTATTGTATTTTAGGAAATAATTAATTACTTTTCTTTTAAAAATGGTAACTGATAGAAAACATTGGGTGATAGAATACAAAAACAACAATAAATTGTCAGTCACATACTTAAAAATTTTCATCTTTCTTCCAGAATTTATAGACAATTCAATTATTTAAAAATTGTTTGTAATTAATTGTAAGAAATGTAAACTGGTTGACATTTTGAAATCAAGAAAAAATTATAAATTTAATGTGTTATTCTAAATTGAATAAATTTACGATAAAATTAAGAGAGTTTTTATTTAACTAAACCGACGTTTCATCACAATGTTTTAATTTTCATATTGATTAGTTTAACTGATTAATGGTTCAGTTTCTACTTTGACACATTGTTAGGTTTATTACACCGTTCCTTTGTATTATTAGATCTCATTTCGATTAAAGTTTCTTTTTGTAGGCAGTCTGTATTTATGTCGTAAATTTATTTGATTTTATTATTATTAATTTATTTACTACGATATACCGATCCCAAGCATTTTTATCCGTCTTACTAAGATAATTCAGAACTCCTTAATAATTTTATTTAAAAGTCCATTAATGAGTTTTGAATTATTTGATAAAAATGGGGTCGGTTTTCATTTGGACGACAGTTGAGTAGTCAGTCAATTTGTCATAGTATTTTCCTTATGATAGTCACATATTTTGCTGAAACTGATAGGCGGAGATGATGAACTATTGCATGTGGAGAACTATTAAAATTTTAAAAATGCGTAAAATTTAATAACAAGTGGGCCATTTTGATAGTAAATATTAATGTTGGCAAATAGTCTCGTGAAATTAAAAATATGGCTCTTAAAATTTATAATTTTTGATTTGTATAGATGAACATTTGAAAATAGAAGATTTCATCCAAATATTCAAAATTAAATTTTTGGAAAAGATGAAAATTACAATTTCAATATTTTATTAACACCACCTCAGTCATATTCACTTTTCCAAAACATAAGATATTATTACAGCAACTAGATTTACAATTATTGATAAATTGAAATTTCACATATTTACCTTAGAACAATGGTTAAGATAAAGATGGATATGGCTCAGTCAAGTCGAAAACTCCGAAAGCCTAAACGTAAATGTGGTGTTATGAAATATTGAGGTTGTAATGTTTTTTTTTCATCTGTTTAATTAATATTTAAAGAGATGCAATTGGTTTTCTTTAAAAAATTTACCAAAGTTATATTTATTTTATTGCAACTGAAAAAGAACCTTGGGAAAATTCAAATTATTTGTATAAAATGTTGATATTTTTACTTAATGTTTTTTGTATGATTAGAGGGTTCTAAAATGTATCTGCTGATCACTTTAGGTACGGTAGATAAACTCTTTCAATTTCCCGGTGGTAAGCGAAGAATCCTCCCGAGTTTTTTTCCAAAAGGAGTCTACAGTGCACTTACGAGCGACGTCCTCGTCTCGCTGTTAGAACCACACTTTCTTGCTGACAACGCTTCGTATACGAATATCATTTCGACGTCGATGGCAAATCGACGCATGCGCATTCACAGGAGCATGCGAATTGCAAGAAAATTCAAGTTTAACAGCTGATAGACTACATGGCAAACGTTGCACAAATATATTTGTTCGGAGATTTTTGGGAGAGTTTGGATATAGATATTTCGTCAGTTCGTCCTATATTGGAATTCATTACGAAACAGACAAATCTTAAATTTAGTCGTGGAAATCCATTATTAGACTAACATAAACAGGCGTTTTTCCAGTATAATGAAACACATATTTCAGATGATAATTCTTCATCTAATGCAAGTAAATCCTGCGCTGGTAAAGTTATTGTTATTCAATTGGAAGGCTCATGGTGGTTTGTTTACACGGGCCGAGTGTTAACCATCAGTACTAACTCAGTGCCGTGTAAACACACAATATAAATGGTTTGTTCGAGAGAGATGGCAGGTCCGAATGAATAGAAATCCTATCTATTTACTAATGACAAGCAGCTTCCCCATTACAATCATTTTCCACCAAACGCTTAGTATTCCAATGTGAACAACAGGTGCTTAACTTCCTGATAATTTATTTTTCGGTTAGAAATATCGTTTTTAGTCAGGTATTAAATTAACTAGGGGCTTTATCTGACTAATATTAATTAAATAACAATAATCTGGCCAGACATTGATTCCAAAGTCAAATTATTATAAAACAAAACGTTTTCTTTCCTTTACAACTGTGTCTAGAATAAAATAAATTCCGTAGGCATACTTCATTTCCAATGAAATAAATAAGTTTAGTATAACATACTTAATTAACAGACTTTTAACAGAAACATTTGGATTTCTATCATACAGGGTAATAAATAATTAGTCAAGAAAATCAATAGAATTTTTAAAAAATTAACGCATTTTGTGGGACAGTTGATGTTATTAAATAAAAACCAACAACTTTCCTGTATTTCGCGATTAATGTATTTTTCATTATTAGTCATAACTGAAAATTGTTGTATCAAGGCAAATATTTCAATCAATTTATATCTACAGAGTATCGTTTATTCTATACGGAATATAGAAAAATTGATTGAAGTGTGTTGATCCATCCCACAATATGTCGGTGCTTGTTTCATTAATCTCTATATTACAATACATGGACAACCGTGTAACTTTACCTGCTCGAATACAGGCCCTGCGAACCCGATCCCAAATTCCAGGAGTATTGCGCCTTTCCGAAGTGATTCCGCATCAGGCACGGGATACGAATACACAAATGATTTTAAATGGGTCTGCAAGTATAAATCGTGTTCGGTAGGTCATGGCACATCGATGTGAGGCCTGCAATCGACAAGCGATGGGCATTTTGAATATCTTATGTAAAGGCGGAGAATATCAGTTTAGAAGGCCATAACTCGGAAACCATGTTGTAATAAACTTTTTTTATTGTCTACATGCGGAGAACACATACCTGAAATTATGTCCTCTATTCCTGAAACACCCTGCATATAAATGCGATCCATATACAATATTAAAGAAAGAATATCCATGAACATACTGAAGTAGGTTAAAACTGGTTGCAATAAAGAATATTATATAAAAATAGATGGGAATACATTAACTTTATAATTATTAATTTATATGATATAATTTATTAACTAATTTTACGTGGAATCGATAGTACGAATAAATCGGAAGAAGTGTTACAAACAGAGTAATTACCGTCTACTACTTTGCCCGGAATTCACCGCTCGTCCTCAAATATCAAATCTCCCTCGACTTTCTTGTTGGAAACTGAGACCCTTGCTCATTTCAGCTTCTAATCTGCTGCGAGGATCCAGAGTATTCAGCACTGGATCATCAAATTTATGACCACTCAAACAATTGAAATAATCTCTCAATCATGCCACACATGCTCTCTCTGGTAATGGGCTTTAGAATTATAATTTTTGCAGTCGTCAATGTCCAACTTCTTAGTAGCACATTGGTTATTGCCCCAAAATCAATTTTTTCATCCCCTTTAAATAACTTTCCTCCATTTCATTATTTAATTTCATTCAATGGCAGGAACCAATCCTCTCCAATGAAAAGTTTTTATCTTTAGACTTTGGGAGGAGCCATTCACCCCACTCCACCAACGTTTGGGGAAAATACCAGATCTTGTTGCAACCATGTGTCACAAAGTCTCAACAATTTTAGAAAACCCACACGGCGCCAAACTGTCTAGGTTTCATTACCCTGTCTGCAAATTTCTTCAATTTCTCTCAAGTAAACTACCTTTGATTTTTGTATCACAAAATTCTGTATTTGCTGGTGTTTTATTATTGCACTATGTTAAATTATTTAGTGAATAAATTATCCGGTTTCAAAACTATGAGAGGGTGGAAGAAAGAAGTATAAACTAATCTATTTATGGAAAAAGGGTTAGGATTAAAGAGTTGGGTACAAATCCGAATACTGCTTAACAAAATAAACCTACTAGATTTGGGGGATGGGTTCCTCATTTTGAAATTCATTCGCTTGTCATTTATGTCATGATCATGTCATCATGACTGCTGTAAAACATTATGTGCTCTTTCAAATAAAAAAAATTCCTCAATACCTCACACATAGCTTGTTTCATTCAATTTGAATATCGACCTGCGCTTATTGAAAACCACTATTTGTAGAGTAAAGTATGTCTCTACTTTAACTAATTTATTCTTCAAAAGCATGTGTGGCTTTCAAAGTCTCAAAGTAGGTTTAGCTCACCTACACAAGTTCAAAATGTAGCCCCAGCAGGATTTGAACCCAGAGCAGAGAGGTTTAAAATTATAGGCTCCTGATCACAGTACCATATAGCATCAGGATTTTTAATTTATCTGAGGCATAGTGATTCAGGATTAATGAATTTAAAAAATAAGTGCTGAGGCGATGCAAAAACAACCTAGATTGGTGTGGATTCCACAATTGTGGAGAATGCTGAGTTCAATACTAGCATTCACCATAACAGTTTAATTCAAGTTAAGCCCTCCTTGGCACAGGATTGAGGTTGTGGTGGAGTTCATATAAAACATGCAATAATACTGGGATTTGTGTTGAATTTGGAGTTTAAATTGCTCCCATTCAGTTATACACCATAACTGTTACGTTAGGTTTCAGATAAGAATTTGAAAATGGCCCATATTAGTATCAAATCCACAGTGTTTACAGTCATTGAGACAAATAGTCACTCTTGATGACCATCAGATCACCTACTGACCAAGATATTAGTGTCAAATTATTCATTTTCCTATTTACCTGGAAACCTCTGGGCACGCATATAGTAATAATAATAATATTCTGTTTACAATCTAATAAACATTTATGATGCATTTATCCCAAAATTAAGAGATCTGAAAAGATGAATAAAAGTGAGTATTATGGAACTCCAGTCTATCCTGCCTGCCACCATATCGGATGTAATGGTAAGAGTGTACCATACATTATTGCAGTTGAGGAAAGTATTGTTCTCGATGAAATAAGTCAGATAATTAAGTTTGTCCATAATTGAAAGCTAATAAAAACATATAATGTTTTGGGGCAAACTGAGTTGTATTTTCATCAATAACAATCAAAATAACATTAGAAAAATTTATTCAAGACATGAGAAAAATACATAACCACTGAAAAATATAAATATTCACTTGTATAAAAATAGTTACTTTTAAAAGCATAATTATAATTAAATTTAAGTAACTGTATTTTGTATCATGTTAAAATGTACTTGAAGTTTAGTATAAATACTATTCAGCAACATGAAAAGTAATGGTGAGGTACTGATTGATCCTCACAAGAAAATGACATCTGTCAACAGTTTCCCTCCACAAGGAAAATCATTTAACTAAATCCTACACTTCTTTTTCCTCTACAGCTTAGTGGCGTGATTGCTTCTTGCTCTTGCGTGCATATGAAGAGTGGTGGGCGTGGCTCTTGTGTTTGCCTTGGCTGCCATCAAAACCTTTGTGATCAGAATTATGTTGAGCCTTCATGTATTTGCCTTTCTTGCCATGGGTATCAGAGTGGCCACTCTTCTACAAAACAAAGGAATTAATCACATGAAATGACTAATAAAAATATATTTAGTATTTTGGGAACTTTTCATGGTAAATATTTAATGTCAAAACCAGAAAAACTGAAAAATATAATTTAATAGTGTTTGCTATGGCATATTTTTCCATAATACCCATAAAAATTAAATGATAAGAATGGTTTAAAGTTTGTGATTTATATTCATTTTATGATTATTATGTTTTTTTATGATAATACACAATGGTATGTGTATTTAATTGAGTTATACAAAAATTATTAAATATTTTTATATGGTATAAGTTCTTACAACGTTGACATGTGATTTATATTGTAGAACTACATCTTTCTGAGCTTTTGAAACTATTATTATTCTTTACAGTGCTGTTCCAACAATATTAAAACAATAACAGATGCTTCTAAGTGACCAATAAAAATTACTGCCTAATTTAAGTAAACATTTATTTATTTTAACTTGTGTGTGTTAGGAGCCTACTGTGTTATCATTATTAATAAAGACATAATGGATTGCTTACAAAATTTTGTATTAGTTGAAGGTATTCCAATCGATTTAAACTTCTACAGCAATGATAATGTCTAATATTGCCAAATATTTTCAAATTAATTATATGACTAACTTCATTTCCCAGTAAGCTATTGTTTGAAGAGTGAACTCCTCATAATATACATAAAGTCATTATATAATCTATGAATGGGGACTACAAAGCCTTAGTATAATCCAAATGTTACTAATTTCTATTGATCAATAAGAATCATTAAACATATTATCAAGAAAGTAAGTTTTGTCAACACTTACACTTGTCTTAACACCCTGGTTCTTACGTCCACCTGCATCCTTGAAGTGAGAACCATGATCTCCGAACTTGTGGAAGCTTCCCCTTTCTTGGCCATTGCTCCAGAACTTGGAAACATGGTGAGCTTCATCTTTATGGTACTTATCTCTGAATCCCTACAGAACAAGAACAATGTCAATTTACTCCATTCTATTTAATTATATATGAACAATTAATAAGGTCAGTTAAGAGAGACAACACTTCAGGTTTTATGCCACAACCATGATGAGAGCTGGATTATAAATTTTTGCCGGCAAGCACCCTCTTTGTCAAGTGATGGACAACCATCGACTGCTGCCCATCACACGGGATGCTATTTCTAATCTTCTGACAAATAGGGTGGTTGCCTCTGAAAATTCAAGATAACCCTGCACTCATCATTGTGTATGTCACTTTACATTTCAGGTAGACTACCACCTTAATTCACCTGTATGACCTGAATGTGGACTTAATCTCAAGGAATGGAAAAACACAAGTTCTGGTGTCTCATTTTCAGATGAGATACAAGCTCTAGAGAGCGATATTGGAATCTGAAGAACACTAGATAATTTGGTTCCTATTATGCTGATTTCAGTTAATAACTGAAATAAATTAATCACATATGCCCCTACAATAATTTCGAGAAAGAGGTAATGGTTAGTTATCTGATTGCTTCCTGTCTAACTTGCTTAATTAATTTATGACAAATAACAAAAATTTGTATGCACTTTGGATTCTGAATAATCTATTCATTAATTTACATTAATAAAACTTATAATTTTATATTTAAGTTCATATTGTGTAAGTGGTATAGAAGCAACTTTTTGTGATTATGAAAATTTCCATGGAAATTCTACAGTTACTTTAATATTACAAATATATAAACAAATTTCACACACACAAAACTTAATTCTTCATGGAAGGACTAGTGTCCTGAACTAAGTTTGCTTGTCAGACGGGAAGTATGTAGGAAGATGTGGTTGTCTTAATAATGACAGCCATATGGAATTAATAGACACACATTGATTATTTGATCCAAAAGCAAGATTGTCATGAGTGGGATATCTCAAGACTCCATTATCAACCAAACAAGACACAATCAGATTTTCCAACATTGTTAGCTGATCGCACAAGTATTTTATTTTCTGCTCACTCCACTCAAGACTGGTCATTAATACAGACACTAACTACATTAACCAGGCTTTGGTTAATAAGTTAAATAGGAATATATTTATAACACATTTAACCCATCCCAGATATTAACTAGAAGGAAAAGATTAGCTAATAATAACAGCATAAACAAAATTTTTGAGTTTTATCAAATCATCATTGGGAACATTCTTCTTTGTGAATACACCAATTTGAACTTGATAAAAGTGTTCCATTCTACAATACACAATACAACGATATACACATATCAAGTCTAAGACTGAGGAAATGTCAACTAGGTTTACTATTTATGAGGATCAGTGAGTAATATATTCGCCTCACAAGATTACAAGTGATCCAAAGTACATTTTGGAAGAAAACAAAAAAGTTGCTTATTTGTTCCAGTTTTTATTCAGTAGAAGAATAGATAATACGCCCTTTTGATTTGAGACAAAATTCATAATTTTATTGGAAAATTATGAATTTTAAGAATTATTTAGTTGAATGTACATATATTTAAAAAGTGATACCGTCTTTGCCTGACAAACAATTGCCTATTACAAGTTTTCCTAAGACAATTTCTCGATTGACTTTTACCCGACAGGACGTAAACCCAAAGGGTCATTTTCCTGAAAGTTGCGTTTTTACGAAATAAAGCATAATTTTAATACAACGCTTAACACGTTAGTTATGTTACTATACACAATTATTACTGTAACTTAAGTTATTCAAGCAAACTTGGTACACGTGCCAGCGGTGCCACTTACTACAAGAACCAAGATTGTGGATTTAAGACTACTCCAACATTCGTGTGGGTGTGTGTGTGTGGACGGGATTGACGTTCCTAAATATGCAAAAACAGTCTATATTAGCGCCGAATGAATAATTTACGGAGACATGATGTCACTACCGACCATTTCAACCTCTTGGGGTGTGGGCGGAATGGAAGGGGCAATCAATGAGATTGTGACGGAGTTTGTGTCAAAACCGAATTTATGATAGTCGCCGAGTTTAATGATGTCATTATGAGCTTATAGGGGTAGAGATGAAAGAGGGTGACAAAGTGTTCATCATTCAACTCTCATAGTAGGAGCGTGTCAAGGTAAATTTTCATAAATAGGACTCTCCTAAGAACTGATTCCTTACTACCATTAGGCGGAGGGATGTTCGATTAAGGTAGATTTTATTTGGCTTTTAACTTATTCGGCTGATGTACCTTGGCGGAGCTGGCCTTTCCGTGGGCTTCGTGTCCCTGGTACTTGTTCCCGTGGGAGGCGGCCTGCTGGTCGTGGTTGGAGGCGGCGTGGCCCCCGCCGCCCTGGTGAGAACTGTGGTGTCCGCCAGCCTCTGAGGAACCGTGGGTTGATTTCTCACTGTGCTTCTCACCCTTCGACCCAGACTCGTGCTGATGATGTTGGGCGCCGCCCACCTTGGATATCTCACCTCCAGACGCTTTGCTCAGGTGCGCAGAGGACGGAGCAACGGCTGCATCTAACATAATGCAGAGAAATAATCCATTACAGTTTCAGTTGCAGGACAAGGTCATGAGATTACTTTATGGAATGGCTATCGATTCTAACTGTTGCTAATTTCGGTTATTAATTGCTAGCTTTTCTTTACAGTACCTCCGCATAAAATAAAACTTACCCAACATCATATTTTAAAATAAAATTATATATTATCTCATATGGGTTCCAACCACCCAGCCTTTTTAACTTGATATCCGTTTACAATCGGATATATATTGAATTGTCTTAAATTAAGCTAAAAGTTCGCAAGGAAGGCAAGAAATACCTTGCAGTATTTTTGGGAATATGAAAAGTGAATCCAAACACAAGCAATATTTGACTTTTGTGATTTTAAAATATTGTGTACGCGATTGCTATCACATCGTTATTTAATACAATTTTTATATTAAATATCTTTGTCTATTCTTTTGTGTATGTAATCTGTAACAGACTTTAGATCCAAGCTGGACTGTGTCAGAGCCATGAATGAACACGGTTGGCTATTTATGTGACGAATTACGAGTCATTTTATTGGTCAGAAGGGAAACATGAAGGTTTTTACATTACATTATTGGACGGGGCTGAAAAGTCCACATCTTTTGACAACAATGATGACATGCATAGTAATTTCTTTCTATCTCGTCAGCCCTGAAAGGAAGAGACCTGACTGGATGCCCAACTGTCTGATCCAACTCGAAGATAAATTTTTGTTAAGAAATGCACGAAATGGACACTCCACCCCTATAGGTTTGGAAAACAACAGACGTGTATTCCTTACAAAAAGAAGCGTTCCTAAGTATTAAGTTACGCTATCAATCCACCGTCTTACGCGAAGAGATTCCCTCCGAGAGGTGACTCCAAAAGTTTGCAGCCGTAGAAAAGTTACGCGTCAGTTTCCCCTTTCCATGGAGGAGAAGATTGGAAAATCTCTCCCACATCTTGCACGGGGGTGACATTTTAAGTGTGGAGGAAGAGCTTGGAGAAGAAAACCGAAGCACATTTTGGTCAGAGATAAATTCTGTTTCGGCTAGTCAGACAGACAGTTATTTTTCGGAGAGAGACTCATTTATGGGCATTCAGTATTTTATCTGACTAGCCGAAGCTGCGTATCTGTACATTTATTTTCTGATATTCAGCCACATTATCTTCAGGCCGAAGACCTATTCTTTCATTCGGAGACGTGTGCAGTTCATTCACCCTGGGTGATATTCGCTGTGCAGTCAAGACACTACACTTGAGACGAGATCCCAACAGATGTAACCCCGGACGGCAAGGAGTCATCAATATCGTTTTATTATAAAGTGTACTCGTTCCTTTTCGTAATTTTCCCTCTTAACATACCTGAGATAAAGAATTCATGTCCGCGATAAAAGGTTGCAACGTTCAATTATGGTTAACAAAAATTTAATTAAAATAAATTCTGAAGTAAATGGTTTTTTAGAATCTTCCTTTTTTATCAATGTTAAAATTATGAGTATTGTTTTTACCCTTTTCAAGATACGTCATATCTGCCCACCTTATTAATAACAAAGCACACCACAATATAGAGCCACCCGCAGCACAGACGAGCCAATAGAAAGACCATGGAATAACGAATCAAGAGAAGAGCCATTGGAAATACAATGCAATCATTGAGAAACAGAACTCGTAATACCTGGTTCGGAGACCATAGTATATCGGAAATGTCGCTTGCGCGGCAAATGACAAAGCGAGTGAGTCGCTTGCTCCCGAAAAACCAAATTAAAAGAAATTCAATTAAGGAGCAGAGCACCCACTTAAAGATGGTGTTTAGCAATGTGCCTTTTAATTAGAGTCCGCAGAATTAAACAAGCTGGCAAAAGCGCGGCTCTTAATGCCATGGCCGACGCTTCTTCAGAAGGTTTTTAACGTCTGCGCGTTTCTCTGGAACGAGTTCCAATTACATAGGATCGGGGAATCTATTACGCGGTCATTAGCAAACTTGTAATTGTAATATCCGTTCGAATCTGGGCCCACGCGTCGGAAACAGCTATTTATTTATTCTGAATCAACTATTGTAGCGGCTGATCTTTAAAATATAGAATCTGTGGGAAATTTTAGAATAGTATTCTACACTCCTTATAAATATGTATTTCACGTAATCAGATTTATAGTAATAATTTTAATAACAACGCTCAAAATTTCAAACCTTAGTGAAAGTGAGCCATAACAATAATGATACATTTTTTTAAAAAAATTTCGGAGGATTATCTGTGAAACTACTTTGTCGTCTTTTGACTTGTAGCTGCTAATATTTAATGCTCCTAATTACATACTTTGCACGTCATATTTTGACTATTTTTGTCCTTGTAATGGAACATTTATAAATAGAACCGTCTTCAAAATAGTAGAGTCCTGAGTTTGAAGCCTCACTGTACCCATTTTGAATGATCTATTGTTATTGTTAAATGTCTCATTTTACGCAGAACTTCATGACATTTTATGACATGCATGTAAAAATGCTTTAAAAAAATTTCATTTACGTTTTGGCAAAGAAACTGATAAAAGGTTTTTGTTTCTCTTTCATATAGCTCGACTTCGACAACTCATAGATTTCAATCTATTGCTTAAAATAGTATTAAAAATTCACAGAAGATAGATAGTTCAAACTTTTCAAATAGGTTTGGAAGGGTTTTTACTGTGTTTTTTTAAATAAATTAGTGGATTTCAACTAACTCTTGGACAGTGCATCGCCGCAGAGTGGTCAAAAGTTATATGTATAAAATATAAAATATAAGCTTCATTGATGTAGCAACGCTCAAAAATTTTGTATGATTTTTAAAAAAGTGTAGGGAGAAAGGAAAGGTTTATTTGAGCGGGAGATTGAAGTAGGGTGGCACCCCTGCCTCGACCTTTCTCTGCCTTTTCTTCCTGGTTGTTTTCCTTTAAATGACATATTACTCATCATTTAAGTGTTTCTTTCCAGGGTTAATACAGTAAAATTAGTGGCAATTACTGCAGATAAACAAATTATCTTCTGCATCTTGAGGGATAGTAGCGAAAACAAATTAATCATAATCCTAGCAGCACAGGTCTCACTATTGTTCGCCTCTAGTACTAGAAAATCAATTAAAAAATACTTCATGGACTATAATTTTACGTTTAAGAAAAGGAGGATTTTTGTTATAATATTCTACCTACAGCGTGGCTTAAACAATGTATTTAACGCAGTAAATTTGCACAGTTTTCAGCGGAACTTAAATGACTGGATCATGAAAGTGTTTTATTAGGCTTGAAACAAAGTAGGCATGGAATGTTGCATTATTGACCCTAAAGAACAGCTATCGTAAAAAACGTGGCGACGGGAAATGCACTATCGTGACGCATCGCTGGTCACGGGCACCATTAATACGACTTTATTCACAAATAAAAATATACACGTTCAAACATATACCGATGAGAGGGAACGAATTGTTGTATTTATCAGTAAGTGAATTTCGCATACGCAGTGGTTCGAATTTAAGGTCATGTTAAACTAAATCCAATGAGCTCTACTTGACTTGGATTAAATGTTTGAGACGGCGTAGATATCTAAACAAGTCTCAGAAGCTTACGAGGGATCCTCTGTAGCAAACACCTGAAGCAGCAGCGCAAACGTGAAACCTCAATTACTTATTTGTCAGTGGAAATGTTCAGGAGGGTAAATATTTGAGTTGTAATAATGAATCCAGTGAAATGTGCGTGAATTATTTGATCAAAGTATCAGTGTTAACTTTTTTCTCACGATATCCTTCATGTAGTAAAAACAACATTATGATCGAGATATTTTATAATCAATCATTACCTAACACTTCACACTACATCTCCACATAGTCACCGCCGTTACTCAGATACCTGTCAGAACGGGAAACCAGTTTTTGCGTTTATTGTATTCAATAAACGAATAACTGGTCTGACTTCAAAACAATTGAGCGTCCTACTGACAGTGAACATTTATAAACTCTCCAGCAAAGGAAATAGTAAACTGACGACTCATCACAGCTGTGTCTGGATTCCTAATGAATGCAGGATGTGATCGTTGGTTTCGTAAACTATCCTGAACAGCCATTATATTGCTTCTTCGCCCGATGATATCAAGTCCGCTGGAATGTTATCAATACCTGGCGCTTTACAATTGTTCAGTTCTATCAGCGCCCTATCAAACTCCAACCTTAAAATTTTGTGCCCCAACTCATCATCCATTTTCTATTACTGACCGATCTAGATTTCCACAGTGATACAGCTCTTATAGATATTCCTTCAATCTTTCTGCATTTTCTTCTTTATCCAGAATTGGCTTCCCATCCGCTCTCTTGATGTTATTGCTAATATTTTTCCTCTCTCCGAATGTTTCTTTGAAGCAGCGTCGATTTTTCCCTTTCACCATGAAATCTTCAACCGCTTTGCATTCCTCTTGCAGCCAAAGCCTCTTTGGCTAATTTTACTTCCAATCTATCTCATTCTTCAAGCATCTGTACTGCTCTTTACCATTTGCATCTCGCGCGTTTTTATATTTACGCCTTTCACCAATCATTCTTATTATTTCTTGTGTTATTCATGCTTTTCTAATCGTCTGAGCTTTCCTTCATATTTTTCCTTCTGCTGCCCTAGTAATTTCTTCCTTCAAGAGTGCCCATTTCTCTTCTATGTTATTTCTTTCTTCTTTCTCTATTAATCTACTGTTGATATCTTTTTTGAAACACTGATGCACCTCCTGTTTTTCAGGTTTTCTAATCCCCCATCTTTTTGTTTTAATTCATTTGAGTTTTTCATTTTCAGCCTGCATTTCATAATCAGCAGATTATGGTCGGAGTTCATATCTGCTTCTGGGTACGATTTTCAGTCCAGCACCTCATTCGTAAATTTGTGTCACCATTATAAAGTTTACATATGGAAGGAGCGGAGGGAAACTATATTAAAGTTTTCTTTCATGATTCCTAAATTTGTTCTCAATGCAAAATTCTACTAGCTATCTCGCCTTTAATTCTTTTCTCCGAGTCCAGAGTCCCCCAACTACATCACTTTCTTTTTCCTTTCCTATTACTGCGTTCCAATTACCCATTACTATTAAATTCTCGTTCTCTTGACATACTTAATTCTCTCTTCAATTTCTTCGTAGATTTTCTCAATTTCTTCTTCCTCCTCTGCGGCACTTGTGGGCATATAAACTTAAATGATTTTCGTTGGCTGCGGTTTTATTTCTAACGTTATCGTAACTAGATCTTAGAGATTTTTAAAAAAAATAATAATTATTATGGAAAAATTACTAAAATACAGAATATAAATAAACTCTTCGGCTTACAAAAATATTCTCATAAAATTACCGCGTCCCTGTTTCTCTCTGTGGAATTACGAGGCACGTAGTAGAGCGAAAACTAGAAATTACATCTTATTTACTGACGAGATTAGGAATGAGTTATTGTCGACGGCTGTCTGTCACGTTTGACTTATCATGGACCGTAATCCTGAACAACCGTTCGCTGACGAGGCGAAAATAAGACCACGTTAAGCAAAATACAAGGAGATTCAATTACCCCTGTGTTTCCTCACATTATGAAGATTGTCTTGCAGTGAGGATACCAAGTAAAGTCTCATGAAATAAAATAACCGCAACAGAAATGACGTGATAAGGCAGGAAAAAGGGATAGCGTTTGATAGTTGGTGTCGCCACGTTGGATTATAAGGAGCAAATAAAATTTTACAGGCCGAAACCCACTTCCCATAGACCGAATATGGCCTTACTATCCAACGTAGAAACAATGACTCAATTTATGGCGAGTCATCCGCTCTTTGTTTTTATTTACTGGATCTTAACATTCTTAGTTGCTTCTGTTCGTTATATCCGGGTTTTGCTTCTATTTTCAGAGATTTCAGAAAGAAACTTATTATTAAGAATCAAAATTATATTGCACAACCAAAATTAAGTGAAATATGAAATGTTCTTTGGCACATTTCCTAACAAATCATTCTGCTTGCACTTTCAAGATAGGACCACCAACAATTTTAAACTTCTCAATAATGAACCTTCTATATCTTTCAATTTACAACTAATTTTCTTTGTATTTGGGCTTTTTTGAAGAACGAAAGTTGAGACTGTCGAAGATGATCCAAGTTTTTTCACGCATCAGCATTTTTACCACCCCGTTATCGATTTTGCTTATTATTTCAAATTTTTACTCACTGAAAGACTCTTTCACTTTCTCTTCTCCATGCCCATGGAATTTTAAGCGATGAATATTTAGCATTCTCAGTCTTATAATGGGTTGGGCGAAATGCTCTTTGCAAAAATTTCCAAACAAAATATTTGTGCAAAGAATGTTAAACATTCATTTTTTTGCGGAGTTTTCCAGGATATGGAAATAATCAGTTGGTGGTAGGGCTGAAGTATTGTTTATACTCAAAATATTTTCCTAACCTTCTGATGAAGAAACCTAAACCCTACATGGTGCCTTCCATCTGTGAACTTCAGGTAAGAAATCAGTTTTCTGTCTCTCATTCTTGTCTTTATTGTTTTAATAAGCCTGACAGTGTCATTTTGGACATATATAAATAAATAATCCTATGTTCCACGAGTATGTGTTTAGGAAATTTCTCGTGTCGAGGACATTCGAAACAGGTGACGTATATGTTAAAATAGAACCAGCCGCAAATGATGGCCTGGCTTTCATGAGGATGCAAGACGACTTTAGTGACTGAGTTAGATTGCACAGCATCCATATTTCATCGCACGTAAAGGTCGTTTCCAGTGGCAATGAAAACATCATGCACAGAATTTCTCTATTGTTCTTGTCGCAAGTAGCAGCCGAGGACGACGATTAAGAATCTAATGAAGATTTCAAATCCGCCCAGACACCGACTGTCTTGACTACATGTTGAGATATTTTCAGTCGTTAATATGAGTGATATCCATTTCGTGAGAACAGAGCGCTGTCATATTTAACAGATATCACAGGTCTCCAGAATAATCTTAATATTACATTGCAAGGCAAAGATAAATTAATAACGAATATGTACAATCCAAAAGCAAGTTTTGTATAAAATTGATTTTCTTTAAAAATAATCTATAAAAAAAACATTCTGATGTATTTGCCTACGTGCAAGTAGTTAAAAGCATAAAATAAAAGTTCCTCATTTTCACAATACAGTGGTAAAAATGAAGAAATGAAAAACGAATTTGATAAACGTTTTAATGATTTTAAAGATTTACCTAAAATTTTTTCCTAGGCCTTTTTCCTTTGACGTTGCAAATACTCCTCTCAATACAACTGAAATTAATTGATTTTCTGAATTATTCGACTTCAAAAAATAAATATCGAGAAGTAGGAATTTCCAACATATATTTTTATTCACGTGAAAAATGCCCAGAAATTTAAAATTCTGCTGCACAAATTCTATGCTATTTTGGAAGCACATCCAATTTTCAGGAAATTTGTAAATGTGTTGTGTGGCCCGCGTGTTGTTATACGAATTCATAGCCCGTGTATTAATTGAGTTTGACACACCTGATATAAAGCATGTAAATTTCAGTGAAGCGCTCAAGTTTTTAACACAGTTCAATTAGGCCTCTCGTTGTTTGTTAATAGACACTTCATGCTGTTGGGAACAGGACTTTGTATTCTTTGTGGGTCGGTCGTGAAATGTGACCGGCTACAAAGAGGGCTCTGCACAGACAAATAAACCGTGGTGGCAGTTCCGTGTAATTAAGCCAAAATGCCTGTCCCACCTCTCTTTCCGTGTAACCTGCGTATTTACCTGCCAAGTTCTGATTTCACGGTTCCAGGATATTTCAGAAAATTTTCCATGAGAACGTGGATTGCTTTCCTGGGTATCTGTTTTGGTTATTCGTGACATTTCTGTTAAGACCGGTCGTTTGTTTGATAACAAAGTTAGGAACCAGATGTTTTGTAGCTCCGTTGGAGACTAAACATCTGCCTCATCGGAAGGACAGGGAAAAGGTTGTGACTAAACGTGAGACATCACAGACTAGAGATTTTACTACCAACTTATTCCTAACTTTCATGTAATTTTACGTGAAATGAAAATAACACCTTTGTCTCAAATTTGCATAGATCTGAGTTATCTGTGTACTTCTTACTGCAATGTATTTATATTATAAATTAAGAATAATTACTCAATTTACATTGAACGCAATATTCTAACAATGACAAAGGATCCTCTCCCTCACGGAATTGTAGCTGCTCGTGTTCGTCCGGATATTCCCTTGTGAACATCCTTTAACTGTTCCCGCGGCTTCGAATTTGTAGCGAATGCGGGCAATTGTTCGAGTTGTTGGTGGCGGTGTTCTAAACTCTCTCTATACCTCCTTTATGTTTTTGTACACCCAGCACCATATCAGCAAAGCCTTGAGTACAATAAGCGATAAATGAACCGCAGTCATTGTTGTTACTCGACTACCAGCGCATGCGCCAACCATGGCTAATTCAGTATCTTACACTGCACTTCGCGTTATATTAGTGACTTTGTCTTCTTGTTTAGAAATTATTTAATTACAAACAGTGGGGGACACTTTTTTGAACCTTCTGTAAGTTTATAAAAATTACGAGGTTCCAAAGTCATTATGTATTACAGCGTGTTCTTTTGTCTCTTTAATGAATAAGGTGCTCGAGTCGAGCAGGCAACGGGGTTGGAGAAATCCTAATCTGTGCAGCAAGTATTATTCTTACTCAGGTCATCAACCTGTTGCCCATGTCCAGGGCAGAGCTACGGAAATTATGGTAATGTGATTGGCTTCAAGGGATTCTGGATATAGCGGTGCAATCCGACTAAAGGAAGGGATGGAAAGATTCCCCATCACGTGCTAAAACTGACCTAATCCGGGGTAGTGCAGAAATAATTTTAGAGAGAACTATTTCTGCGGACAAACTTTGTAGTAAGAACTCTTTTGGGAGAAAGTTGGCTTTTGCTTTGATCCCCACATGAGGTCACAATAACTGATCCGGTCACAAAAATGGGCTGAACGTGTTTCCCTCTGAAGCGACCTATAAACGATAAATTAACATCCACCATTTTAAAAGTTAATACTTAAAATTAAGCAGACTTTTCATTTAATGGGACATGTCATTAGTAAATATGATAATGTTAAGAGCAGAAAGTCAGGAAGGTGTAAAGACCCTAGCCGAAATATTTAGAGGGGTAACAAAAGAAATAGTGCTAAAGACGAATTATAAAAAAAATTGAGTACATGCATTTTAAAGAAATCAAAATCAAAGGGATGTGTCTCTACGTAGATGACTTTGTACAAGTTGACGAATTTAAATACCATAGGCTAATTATATCAAAACAGAATACAGAGGAACCAAAGAACCAATCAACAGGTTAATTTAGATAGATATGCATGCTACAGAATATTTAATCAAAATCCTTGTCGAACAAATAAAACTTGCGCTAAAGCGTGTAAAAAAACTCTACGACAAAATTTCTGTAAAGGATGACGTTTAGTTTAATTAAATTCTACAGTTTATCTTTAGAAAATGAGCGTGAGATAATGTTTCAAAAAAGAAAGGTTTTATGAACATTCTGCTGAAGAGGTGAAGTCGATAATATTTCAACCACTGGCTCACTTCCGAGTGCAATGGAGAATTTAACATGAATCAATAATTATAACTAATTCAGTTTTCAATTAATCATAAAACCTTCTCTCTGAGGATATTAAATCTGCCTTTTAAGTATCCTTTCTACAGTGCGTTTTTAATAAATTCTGACGGCAAATTAAATATTACGTCCTGGTGACAAGAAATGAGAGGAAACGTTTTCAATTAAATTCACGCTTTAGTAACACAAATGTTAATATGGTGAATTTAGCAAAGCGAAGCCTTTTGGCCGCTTAAGGGATATTATGGATCAATTTGATCATTATGTGGGCTTGTCTACGTCACAATTTTTAACAAGAAAAATAATACAAAACTTTCGAAAATATTTAATATTGAAATTATCTTTTAGATTTCGGAAATGTGGCCATGATCCTAATACATTCTTCTTCTTTAACAGAAATTCAATCCAGAAAAATATTGGACAAACAATATTCCGCAACATTAACTTTGGTCAGATCAAATATTTTGAACATATTGAAGGTTTCAAAGGTCATTTTGTAATGAGCATTTACAAAATTCTGTAGCGCAGTAGGACTTATTCCCAATTTAATTAACATTATAGAACGAATTAAATTAGTAATAATACTTGGAGAAAGGCAGACAAGAGGTAGAAAACCCAGGATTAAGAAATACACCAAAATGTTTAAGAAATAAATCGTGTCTGTTTTCTAGGTACAAGGGATTAGAGCTGTTTGTTGACCAGGGGACGTTAATCCTGGCCGGAACCTTCTTTGTTAGTGTGAAATCCGCGCGTTTCGAAAAAAAAGATTGGTGAAGACATGTCACGCGGGGGTGGTGTTTTCTCATGGAGGAGGAGAGACTGGCTAAGAGGTGACATGGTGATGAAATGTTCGGTATGTGTTTGCAGTTGAAAGGAAGAGGAAGTAAGAGCGTAGAGAAGGGGCAGTGTTGCTCGAAAGCTGGAAGGAAGAGGAAGTAGGAGAGGAGAGATGAATAAAATTGCAACAAGCATCAATTACGTTCCAGGAACGAGCACTGAACGTAAGATCACTGTAGCACTCCTGGAGGTGCTTCTGATATGGGCAGACACTTAACATAACCTAAATATACAAAATATTTAACATTACTTCTCTACAGTCCCTTCCCCGATGTTTTTTTAGTCATTTATATTTTTTGTACAAACTCAAATGTTACATGATAATTTTAAAATGGAATGTTTTACAAAATGAGTTATTTCTCATTTTGTGACTAATTGAAACATTGTGCCTGTAATGCAAACACAATAAAAATATATCTAAAATAAATCTAAAATCTTTAAAAAAATAATGACGCACTAATATGGTGCGTTGAATTATCATATATACATATATATATTAAATACATAAACTTCCACTAAAATAACTGATTTAAAATTTTGATTGACAGATAAATCCACTAGGTAAGTGATGAGGCGTGAATAGTTCGTTTCCTAATTCTCTGAGCTGGAACTAGCTGTCCGAGTCTAAGGCTCGCTCCCTAGATGATATTATAATGGAATTGATAATAAAATATTGAAAATCGAACATCCGGAAATGTTTTGGGCGTGAATATATTGAACACCAAATTTTCGATCCTGCCCTTTTCTTGGAATCAGTTACCTTACCTTCCATCACATTCCTGTGTAATTAACAGTTACTTTTCCATAACTACTCAAATTCGTCCTATTTACTAATCACCACGCTTTATTATGGAGGTCTTTGTTCTATTGTTTTCTACATGAATGCCAATGAGACCAAGAGAAAGCTAAAAGAAAAAAAGAATATCACGTGCGTGAACCGTACCTAATGACTGGGTGAGTGTGTGAGGGGCGATGGATGATCTTTGTGCCCGACGACGCGATCCTTCTGATGTCACCGCCAACAACAGCAAGGCGAACAGCGCCTGGAAATAAATTACATCGTAAATTACATTTATAAATGCATGTATTAATTTTTTTTAATGATTTCCATACAGGTGAAATAAAAAAGGACGAAGAGATTCGCAATGACTAATGAAAATATTCCTGAAATCCCGTTTAAAATTCCATTCAAATTAAATTTAATGACACACCACGTGGAAGCAGTTAAATTTTTTCTGGTCGTGTTTTCTCTTTAAGATAAAACCTCTGGCAAGCAGAAAGTATCTTTTCAGTTATATCAGCCTAAGCTGACGAGTTTGGTAGAGGATTATAATTTAGTTATTCAAGTACTATGTGACACTTCTGGTAATTTTTACGTTCAAGAGAGAATGTCATTGATAAAACACACTATTAGAGCCACATAAAGAACACAGAGACTCTTCTAATGCCACTGACAAAGGTGCAAGAAGTGCATCGTTTCCTCTCAAACCTGACTGTACTGTCTATATTCAACGCCTCATACAATCTATACTTAGCGTCTGGAGCACATAAACTCTTCAATTCCAGAGCTGCTGACGTCATTCTGAATATTCAGAAAATACGAGGCACTAAACAGAACTGCAGAAGTTGGATGAATTCCACCAGAAACCTGTATCTAGGGCGATCTCAGTTCCTAAGAAATTAGTTTCTACGAAGTTGCTGCTAAGCCAACGTTATAATGTTGAAAATATCAACAAAATGGTTTTCACAGTTTGGAAAAATAAATAAAAATAATGTTAATTTGTTTCTAGGATTACAAATGTTTAAAAATGTTTTTTCCATAATTTAGCTGACACAGGCGCAAAAACTGTCTCCAGTCTTCGAGTGAGAAAGAGTCGAAATTTTCTACTTTCCTGAATAAGTGAAAGACTATCGTCTACATTTCATTACTATCAACTTCTCTGTGAACTGAACGATGAAGTTCTCGGAGTCGTCTCATATGTGGTCAATCTTATTTGCGGTTTGATAGCAGGTAGCAGCGGCTGACCATAAAATATGTGGCAGCAATGGGTTACCTAACCACTGTCCACTGTTCAACAAAAAAATCCAAAAAATTCGATGAATTTTTTCTTTTTCTGGGGATTGCCCGTGGATGTATACGCAGCGTTCTTCTACATCGTCAAGAATAAGAAGGGTAAGAGCCATTCAGATTAAGGTATTCATTCTAACTTATTTGTTATCTTTGCATAATTTTGTTATTACGATATTATAACGTTTACTCCAAACGCACTGTGAACCGTAATCTAATTTAATTAATTATTCATTTATGTGAAATACTAAAATAACAAATATTTGCATTATAACTTTTATACAGACTTAACTTTTTTTGAAATATCTATTGTAAAAACATTGTTGATATGTTGCCCTCAAAATCAATAAAGAATAGTCTGTTTGGTATTACGTTTCATGTAATGAAGTGTAGAATTGATAAATTTTAAGTATTTAAAATGAAAATAACAATAAATAGAATGATCGACAGAAGTCCAATAGGTAAGTAATCCTCTGGTCAGCCACTGCTACCTGCATATTTGCGACTGAATACATTTGAGGTACAACCCAAATAAATGCAACAGTTAAAGAATTAAATAGGAGATTTGTATTAGACCTCGGTAACAAACAAAATAAGTAATGTTTCCCATGGTCTGTCTTTAAGTCTATTATTGAACATATAAACAAAATTGTCTTACTCGTAAACTAAACGAATATGGGCAAAAAGGGTTATCGGTATTTCATTTGAAAATAATTGAGCTATTTAGAAAATAATAGACAGTAAGTTTTGTGAGTTGATAGTCGATAAAGAGTTAATTAATGAATAAACTAAATATCGGATAAAATATCACCATATACTGGATTCCTGCCCACACAAAAATATTACGAAATGAGTTAGCTGACCATCAAGAAAAACTCACTGCAAATTCCCACCACAATTTAATACTGAATCACACATGGTCCGCAGATGGCATATGTAAGATATATAATACGACATTGCTGGACCACCGCAGAAGTTCAAGTAACAACTGACCCTTTCACCTACACCTCAACAACCATCAAGATTTCCCAAGAATCTCACAAGAAAGGATCGAGTAGTGCTTTCCAGAATAAGGGCCAACCATTCTAATGTCTCTTAACGTTACATTTTTTTCAGAGAACCGTCACCAAAATGAAGAAGGAAAAAGCAGGGAAAGAGACGGGACGAAAGAAGGAAAGAAAAGGGGATTTGTTTTTTTAGGCTGCAGCTTTGCTCGGCTGTCGAGCGGCGTGGACGGTGAGGGGACGCCGTCCCGTAAGCATGTCGTGGAGTGCTATCATGCGTCCGTATATGCCGGCAGTTGTTGGTAGAAACAGAGGTGGCGAACATTTGCTAAGTATCTTATTTAAAGACAAGTGTGATATAATAAATGTTTAGGATTTTACGGAGTAAACTCTGTGGTGGCCAATAACATCACAGTTGACGTTAGTTTATTATTAATTTATTTTTGGTATTACATGTTATTTACCGTTGTTATTCTATATTTTGTGTACCTTTATGACAACAATATCTAAGTATTTTGACCTCAAGAGAAATAAACTGATAAACAACTTTTGCAAATACAGCAGAGTGAAAGCATACGTGGAAAATGAACAATATCTGTATCGTTATGTAAAGAAGGCGAAGGCAGAAAAAGCGTATTAAATTACTACCAAAATTTTGATGTAGCTTATTAAACTGTTGCTTTCGTTCAGCCCTAGAATAGTCACTGAATCAAATGGAAAGCTCGTACCGTGCTTGCTGGTTTGCGGGCTGTTAATATCGACGTTAATATGCGTGAGTTATGCGGACTTGATGGCGAATATGTCGGACTTAATTTGTAATTCCCGGTCATTTGCTTCGCACGGCTCAACACATGCACGTACGCATCTTTAATTTTCACGCCACATTATCAGTGAGTAACGTAGGCGGGGTATATTACCAGAACAATTTGGGAAAGTTTGGCAAAATGATATATCCTAGTGGTTACTTGATATTAAAATAGGGATTTAGTTAAGTTATAATCATGAGTATGTTTTTATTTAGGGTTGCGCAGATGTATTTGAAATGCGATGAATGATTGTACACAAAGTGATCAGGGTAAAATTATCATCTGGACTGATGGTTCAGCTGAAGTTCATATTTTCCACTGGCACGTCTATAAAATAAATAGAATATTCTACTGGTTTTACAGAAATTATAAGCTGCAAACAACGATTTTTAAAACGTTTTTCGTATTTTTAAAAAGAGCAGTAAAGTTGAATGCCTTTATTATTGTGCAATGACTTAATCGGACGTGGTTAGAATTTTTTTCATGCCATCCCATCTTTTCATACGTAGAAATTATTAGTTGTAATGAATAATATAGACATATATATTACTCTTTCCGTGGAAAATGCCAAATGTAATCTGGAAACTGAAGTTTTCGTAAAGATCAAGAAAATGAAATGATGGAGTGACCATTAGTGCGTGGCACGTGCGTCTCAAACAACTTCTAAAGTCACATTGTAATTGTGTTAATAAAAAATATAAATTATTGATGAAGGTGTCGCTTTTTTAAAAAAGAAAATATATTCCTTTAATACATTTCGGATGGTCGTTCATGCCCACTGAAGACTATCAGACACTAACGTTCAGTAAACCGGGATAACTAAGCTGAGTAATTTTTATATTTGAATTGAACGTGTACCATGTAATTACTGAAGTACTAAATATTATTTTAAAATCATCATTAGAAGTAGTGAAGGTAATATTCGATCAAGGGAATAAAGGATTCATCGTTGGCCTGAAAAACTGACGTTATATAAGTAGACGAAGCGTCGATGATCAGCGTAAAGAAAACCGCAGGGGCACGCCGATGCGACTTCCGGTTATGAAGAAGGCCAACGACCTGCAGAGGCGTTTTGTCCATTAACAGCATTCGTCGCAGAAAGCCATTGGCTGTCTCGACGTTACTTCATGGAGAAAATAGAAGCTCACGAGAAGAAGCTACGACAAAAAGAAATCACGAAAAAGGAACCAACACTGATGCTTGAGAACCGAGGAATATTCAAACACCACACAACAGATGCTTCTGGAATCTTGAAATCAGGTTGCGCTGTGGCTTTTAAATAAATAATATAGTAATACAAGAATACTTATTTTCTTCAACCTCAAGATAGATTGGACTCCAGATATATAAGAACAATTTCTCTATCCACGGAGTTATGCTTAAAAACGTTAATGTTTCAGCATTCGTAAGTGTGTGACGTATAAAGGACTTAAAACAGAGAAATCAATCATACTCAACTGCACGCAATATGGCGAAAATTTTTTATTAAAGTTCTGCTACTCACATTTCTTTAATTATATTCTTCAGTACGAACACCAGGAACAGATGGAGGGCTGATAAAACCAGTATTAAAAGGTTTTTAGTACTGTACGTATTTTTTTTACGAATACTTTTAAGAACGAAGAGAAACAGACTTTCTAATTACGAATCGGGGATTATGTTTATTATTTATTCAGTTTGGAATTGACGATCAGAAATGGAATATGACAAAAATTTACATACATCACAAAAATAATAAGTTAACTTTAGAATATTTCAGATCATTGCATTCACTAAATTTAGACCTCACATTTAGGTACTTCTTATATTCTTTTAAAATACCTTTGTATTATTTGGGAAAGTCTCTGGTGTATGACATTATTGATCTGCTTATGAAGGAATATTTAATCGTATAAGAAAGAGTTAATAATAAAATGTCCAAAAGGAGCGTGGTACCGATTCCTAAGTGTATAGCATTTTTTTCCAAGTTAGTCAAGGTTTATAGAACCGTCTAGATGACTAATTGTGAATAAGTTGTCGGATAATGTAATTTATGTCACAGTAATAACAAGAAATTCGAACGATATCCATTTTAAGTTGGTCATTCCAGTTTCCAGCGAGACGCGGGGCGGATTTTCGATCGCCATGATTTTTTCACGGACAACTTCATGCTGAAGTTAAATTAATTTGTCAGGATATATTTAAAGTAATCAAATGCTCAGATTTTAAGGCATCTGTTAGATAATTGACTAAATATGCATCAACTGAAGCTGACTCTTGTTAACGTCTCGCGTATTATTCATCTGAGAGGAACAGAAAACGAATGAAACGAAACCGCAATGAAGTTTCCAGAGAACCTTATCGAGAAAGATTAGCGTCTGTTTCTGTGAAGTGTGAAGCAGATGGCGATAAAAGCGATTCCGATAAAAGCGGATAGTTTGACGGGTGATAAATTAAATTCGAGCAGATTGCAACTCAGTTTCGTAATTTATGGATGCACTGTGGTTGGTATTTGAGACCCTCAGAATCCATAATTTTCTGCGCGTCAATATTTCACTGAAACCCACAGAAATGAAGTCAGCTCAGATAGAGAAGCAAAGGCCAGAAAAACGAAAACGTGATGCATCTTTTAGAAGACGATTTGTCATTGATACTATAAGACTTAACATAAATTATAAGTAGATAATTACTCTCAGGTGTCGTATAAATCGATAGTTTCCTTCGTTTCAAATTAGACTGTCTCTGTTCCTTGAAATTGTAATAAATACGGACTGCTCATAAAAATTCCTGAATGCAGCCGAGCCTGTAGTTCAGGATTCTGGGAATGCAGGATGTTGTTAAACCCAGAAATGCATTCCACGAAGTCTCGTCTCTCTTCAAGGCTCAGAAATGCTCCGACCATATTTCTTAGACCTCCAGAAATTACCCTTAAAACACTATTTTAGGATCATTCCTAGAATGAAAGCAGTCTGAGGCGAACGCCATCAATACTCTAACCCGATGCTTACAGCAGAGTTACTAAATATTTTTACACTATATTCATTGAAGTTAAGTTAATTTAGGATCAAATTAATCATTATAATAATAGCCAATCTCATGTGCATGCGTTTGCAGTCAACAGTCGTTGACTTGGTTGACTTCCGTCGTTTGGATACTGGATCCGGATGAGGATGAACCAGCTATATTGGTTCCAGTGAACAAAAAAAAATAGTACTAACATCTGAGTCGTGGCTTTTGTTTTTTACAATAACTCGTCCTTGTTTATCTGAGCGAAGATGGTGCCAGGCAGAAACAGAAGGTCTTCAGTTGGTAATCTGGATTGTTCCCACATTTTCAAGAATGAGATTTGCGAGCAGAAACTGCGGGGGACTTCTAATGAAGGCAGGCATATTCTACGGTTAGAGTGCGTGAGCGATGTGTGCACGTGCGTATGGCGTCTAATGACCTCGTTCTACTTGGACGCAGCCAACCTCTCTCCTAATGCTGCCGAGGAAAGATCGATCTGATCTGCTGACCACCAGCTCTCACTTTGCCTTCTGTGCCGCCGTAGTCTGCATTTCCAGATGCTTAGGCCATGTACTTACCATCTTAGGTAGCTCCAAGAATGCAACATAATCAACCGAGGATCACGACTATCATACTAAGTTTGCACGTGACGAGGAGAAACTGTAACATTACGCCCGCGCTGAGTATTTTCCATTAACTTAGTAAGCGACTGACTTGAACAGGATAATTAAAAATTTATAATTTTTATATTTTCTCAAAAAGTTCAGAAAAAATGGGCTTAGAAGCACTCGATACAATTATGACGTATTGGTAAAGAGCAACTGAATTGTGTTTGTATTAATAACACTTTCTTTAGTAACATCATTGACACTTCTTGTGTCAACGACGGGCACTAACGACTAGTGCAGAATTTCCCAAACTTTTTCTGTAACGGAAAACTTCGCAAATTCTGAAATTATAACGGATCATTTGACTTATTTTTGGGTAGTGTAATTCCTAATTCTGTAGAACAGGTATTTTTGCGGAACGCCTATTCAGGCTTCAAAGAACAACCGTGTTCCGCGGACCATTTTTGGTAAACCGGGGCGCCATGGATAACTAGAAAGTTGCAAAAATTATGAAATATTGTTTAATTATATATGTATATAACTAATGTCAAAAATTGTGGAGCAAAGTGGTTTGGAACCAACGGAAAAAAATTACGTACAGGAAGCCAGGGACCGTTCAGTTTTTGGATCAAGCTACCAGTTCAAAGTCATTCTTCAGGAATAACTTGTAATTTTTGTCAAAACACAATTAAAGTTTACATATCAACGGAGCTTATTACATCTTAGGACATGCTATTTATCATTTTGTAACGCTTGTCATTAGTATTCTAACGAAAGTAATAAATTTTAAACATGTTTATGAAAGTCAAAATGATTTCCTCATTATTTATTCTCTTTTCTGTTTGTTTTTGTCTATGTATCATAAACTGACTTTTTTAAGTGTTGTGGAATTGTGTCTGCATGAAATACAGGATATGGGTCATCGATTTTCATTTTCAATGGATAACTCACTACGACTCTTGCTATGTGTTATATACGATAATTATCAAAACAGAAATTTATTTGCTTAAAGTGGGTTAGTGAAACAGGTAAATTTTTTATACAGTTTATACTGTATACTGTTTAACTGTGTGTGTTATAAGTTTAGGGGTTGGGTATTCAAACCTTTGCCTCATCACATTTAACACTTGGAAGGGACGAAAAATCAGTGTAGGGTCGCTCAAGGTGTCTGGTGGACAAGCTCTCAGAGTATAAACACATCTCAAAACATCTATTAACCATTCCTTTGATTAGTATACTGCCAAAATTTTGTTTGTTAAAAATGGGTTTCATATTAGACTAATCTCTGAAACGATAATATATCCAATAATTCTTTTTTAAAAGTCCCGAGTAATACAAAAATGTTTTTCATATATATGGCTCTCTATTTTCTTTGTGATTTCTTTGATTCTGCACATTTGACACAGGCCAATCAGTTCAGTCCGTTTTAGTAATAGATATAAGTTCTCAGAAATTTGTTTCGTCTTTTTTTGACTGGGTTATATATGTTATATGTATTAAAGACATACTCAAATGGAAAGAAGCTCCCGGAGTTGGAGAACAATACAAAATTAAAACAATTTAACACATTTGAAGATTTTATTTTGTTGCTGCCGATGGTAAATGTAGAATATTTACACATTCTTGCAGACTAAATTCAGCATTAACCTGAATTCCATATATTGTCCAGCTTGAATGACTTTTATTCAAGTCAAACGGTGAAAAGTTTATCTCTGTAGAGTATGAATCAGATAAGTTAATACGTGTCTGAAGTTTTCCTGTACAGTTTATGTCGATTATATTGCAGTCAGCACACGTCATGAATGGCCTCCAAACCTGCAAGATCTTAGGGTCAAGGTCCGCGCTCAATTATCACCGGTGAACATCGCAGGAAGCTGACGCGACCGCAGGAGAAATATAGACACGCTTATAGTAAAGCTATTTTATCCAACAACGAATTTTACTAGACTTCTGTGGTTAGAAAAGTGAACAGGAAATCAGTAATATAAAACTAACTGCTACAAATAATTAAGATAATTACGTTACTATTATTGTGACCACGGGTTTCTACCAAATTCTTCAAGATTAGTGGTGGGTGAACGGCTAAACTGAATTCCTAATAATTTGGAACAGATTTTCATCTAGTAAATTTTCATTTAGTCATTTAGTTGTAAAGTTTTTGAAATACTGTGCTGAACAAAAAAATTAAATTGAGTGTAACAGATTTGAGATCAACCAAATGAATTCAAGAAAATTATTTTACCAAACTGTACTGAATTACCTTTGTACAAGAAAATTACCAATTTATGAAGCTTTTAGATTTCAAGTTCGAAAATGAATTATATTAGAGGGATGTTATGGTGCATTATAATATTATTTGTAACTATTTCATTTGTGGCCAGCACAAAGCCAAGAGTTGGAACTTTCAGGACGAGAGGGACGCTGGAAAATCCCGTAAAGGGACAAACAAATCTATTTTGGCCCCCTTTCTGAGAAAGGGCTATGAACGGGATATTGGGTTTAGCCATAGGCTGACCAATAGGAGGATGAAGAAAAAGTAGAGAGGAGGGGAGAAAAGATTGACCGTAGTCTCTGAGATTCTGATAGAGAGACACTTGTGGTAAAGACGGCGAGAGATGTGGATGGTCCATTCAGCGCCACAGAACGAGCGGCATCCAAGAGTCCCTGAATGTTCCGGCTTTTGGGTAAGTGTTGGCCACGAATGATCACGCGACCGCGGGTTCGTAACCTAATCACCACGGTTATCCTTGAGAAAGGGAGACTCACTGTTAACTTTCGCAATTGGTAAAATTTCAGGCCAGGCAGATGAATATTTCATACATAATTTTTTTGTTTTGTTTATAATAAATTCATTTTCTTAGGATATATATATTTTTTTATTTAATCTATTCTTGCGTAAATAACCTACGCAAGTGGCGCCCAAAAATCCTGACCACGTGGTACCCGAAGTGTGCCACATAAAATGGCGCCCAACGTGGGGCTGATAAAGGTTACAAACTCGACGAACACGCGTGATCAAGGCCAGCAAAATTAGCGGTTGTTGGGCATTCATTTGGACAGCGATTCTGGGCTAGTTCTTTTATCACGTGTATTGTGTATTTTGGGGGAATATTTTTATCATGTGTAACGTCTATTTTAGCGGATGTCCTATGTCGTGAATTGTGGAAACATTTCAATCTTTTAATTTTGGGGGAATATTATTTTGTATCGAGTATTATCTTGAATTTTGGGGGAAAAGTGTTTTATTGTGCTTTGGATGATTATTTTCTTTGTACGTATCGCGTCTATTTTGGGGAATATTCTTTTGTGCCGTGTATTATCGTGAATTTTGGCGAATTATTCTTAGTCTGTGTGTATCGTGTATTTTGCGCAAATATCATTATTGTAGCACGTATTTCGTCTATTCTTGGGGAATATAATTGTGGAAATATTAGTTATATTGTATGTTGAGTTTCGGTTTCATTTGAAGGTTAGCTGTTAGTTTATTCCGGGTTTCACATTTTAAAATAATCCTGTCTCGATTTATTCGTTTATGAGGCTTCGAAGCGGCATGGATAAGGAAAACGTTTCAGGGCTGGCGGAGTGCAGTTTCGAGAATATGACTCACCAGGTAGACGGTACTCAGCAAAAGCTAGTTTCCTTAGAAAATATGCTAACCCAGCTAATGAATGGCATCAGCGCCATTCAAACTAGCCAAAAGGAGAACCAGAGGAAATTAGAGGAAGACAGAAAAATGGATCGTGACATGTTTCAAGACTCATTTAGGGAGTTGCGTAGTGAAATTCGTGCGCAAGTGAATGAAATGACCGAAAGCTGTAAGAGACAGTACGATCAGGTGCAATGCCAAATTTGCGATGTTAATGAAAAATGCACGAATTTAGATAATATATTACATGACACGGCTGAGGCAGTTGAAAAGAAAGTCGAGAAAGAAGTGGATGCCATACGAGGGCAGGTGGACGCGCAGAAAGTAGAAATAACCAATTTGGTTAATATTGGGCATCAGGGTCTTTTGGGTAGATTAGATGAGACGGTGGAGGCCGTGAGAATGGAAGTGGAAACTAGACAAGAAGAAAATGGACTTGCGGCAAGTCAGTTAGTGAGTCATGTTGAGTCTGTTAGATCAGAGATGCGTGAGGGTGCGAAAGCAGTGCAGTCTAATATCGCCAACATTGAAGGTGAGTGGCTGAAACGACTGAAATCCGAGACTGCGCGTTTGGATAGCAGGATCTCAGAAACGAGTGAATTTAGGGATACGATGTGGAGCAATTGGAAAGTATTTAGTGATACCCCAGGATGTCTAACGGGATACGTTCACAAGATAGAGACGATAGAACATGCACCTTATAAACTTAAGTCTTACCCAACTCTTTTCGCATTAAGGGATAGGATTAGAGAAACTTTGCTGCAAATGGAAAGGGATGGTATAATTGCCAGGAGATCGAGTCCATATAATAAACCGAATACGTTCGATCCAGGTGGTAGTTCACTTTATAAGAGGGTGATTGTAGATAACTTAGTCAAACCACAAGGTTGGTCGTGGAAAGTACACATCTACGCAGGTAGGGGTGCGGGTCAGGAATTGCTGTCTGGGTGCTTTTCTAACAGCTGTTACAGGAGCCGGACGTTCTGGTATTTGAAGATGAGAGTGGCAACCAGATCTAAGGCAGCTTCTTCAGGTGCTCATGCATTTGGCACCTAGAAACATCAAAGTTGGCCAAACCAATCTCGGCCATTCGACAACATCCCAGGGCACGTGGCTTTTACGTGATGGCCTCAGCAACCGTCAGGAACCACAGCTGTGTGTGATAGCTATTACCACACACTTCTTTATTCTTCTTTCCCGTTGCTAGATCAAAACCATCTATTTTCTTTTCACTTCGGCTACCTTGGCCAAACTCTTGCTTTTTCGACCCCAACGTTATTAGGTTCCGAGGACTGAGGGTGTCTTTCAACTATCTCCTTCTTTACTCTTTGTTTATTCCATCTACAAGGAGCACCACGGCGACATGTACTGCGCTTATTAAGGTGAACCGAAGGACGTCATCAAGAAGCAGCGGCCCTTGTTTCCCCAATAAAAAAAAGGAGCGGGGTTAAGGTTTTCTTATTGTCGCTCAAGTGACATTCAGTGTGGTGTGACATACATTCATGTTGGTTTATTGTTTCCAGTGACACTGAGAAAGTGATGCTTGATACATCGTCTATTTAAATTGACTGTTCATTTTAATCGTGTGCTTTGTTTCATGGGACACTAAAAGAGTGGTGTTAATATATTGTTATAAAAATATGTAGTGTTTATTTAAAATTTATAAAATATCTATCCACATTTACGAAACAAAGAAATGAAGAAGGGATAATATTTCGTTATTTATATACATTGGGCACAAAAGGAGTAATATTTATAAACGACTTTGGCTACAGCACCTTATGAAAAGAGTTTCTTAATTAATTGTCTTACTTTAATGTTAGTATTTTAGTTTGATTATTTACATATTAGTTTTAAGGTTAATGTGATAATATTGATTCACATTTAGAGCAATCAAGGACGCATGATATTTCTTTGTTTATATACTTGTTATAAGACACTAAAGGTGTGATATTTTATGAATGAATATTTCTATACTTCAATAATGGGAATGTTATTGTTTATCTGAATAATTTTGGGATTCGAAAAATGGCACTTAATTTTAATAATGAATATTGTATAATTTTAAATATTTTTGTTCCTTTATTAATGATTATATTCTGAAGTCCATAATAATTTTTATTTCTGTATGTACATTTTATGTTTTGTATTGGATATAGCAACACAGAATACAACATGGATGGTGTAATATTTTCATAGGCAGTATCCAAGTTACAAGTTGCGAGAGCTAACAATGGGAATAGTATTTTTTTAAATCATCCGTAACAAGTCCGTTCAATTTAAAAGGGGGAAATTTATATGGTGCATTATAATATTATTTGTAACTATTTCATTTGTGGCCAGCACAAAGCCAAGAGTTGGAACTTTCAGGACGAGAGGGACGCTGGAAAATCCCGTAAAGGGACAAACAAATCTATTTTGGCCCCCTTTCTGAGAAAGGGCTATGAACGGGATATTGGGTTTAGCCATAGGCTGACCAATAGGAGGATGAAGAAAAAGTAGAGAGGAGGGGAGAAAAGATTGACCGTAGTCTCTGAGATTCTGATAGAGAGACACTTGTGGTAAAGACGGCGAGAGATGTGGATGGTCCATTCAGCGCCACAGAACGAGCGGCATCCAAGAGTCCCTGAATGTTCCGGCTTTTGGGTAAGTGTTGGCCACATTATAATATTATTTATAAATATTTCATTTGTGGCCAGCACAAAGCCAAGAGTTGGAACTTCGGGACAATGAGTGACGCTGGAAAATCCCGTAAAGGGACAAACAAGTCTATTTTGGCCCCCTTTCTGAGAAAGGGCTAAGGAGGGGATATTGGGTTTAGCCATAGGCTGGCCAATAAGAGGATGAAAAAAAGTAGAGAGGAAGGGAGAAAACGTTTACCGTAGTCTCTGGATTCTCATAGACGGACACTTGTGGTAAAGACGGCGAGAGGGACGGTCCATTCAGCGCCACAGAACGAGCGGCATCCAAGAGTCCCTGAATGTTCCGGCTTTTGGTAAGTGTTGGCCACGAATGATCACGCGACCGCGGGTTCGTAACCGAAATCACCACGGTTATCCTTGGGAAAGGGAGACTCACTGTTAGCTGTCGCAATTGGTGAATTTTCAGGCCAGGCAGATAAATATTTCATATATAATTTTTTTTGTTTTGTTTATAATAAATTCATTTTCTTAGGATATTTTTTATTTTTATTTAATTTATTCTTGCGTAAATAACCTACGCAGGTGGCGCCCAAAATCCCTGACCACGTGGTACCCGAAGAGTGCCACATAAAATGGCGCCCAACGTGGGGCTGATAAAGGTTACAAACTCGACGAGCACGCATGATCAAGGCCAGCAAAATTATCGGTTGTTGGGCATTCATTTGGACAGCGATTCTGGACTCGTTCTTTTATCACGTGTATTGTGTATTTTGCG